>JAKNSH010394980.1:0-17538 GCA_027790015.1 Cymbopogon flexuosus
TGCCAACTTACAACCAGAGCAAGATGGAGCTCAGCATACTTTGGTTAGCCTCATCAACAATTTGCATTTTGATTTAATTAAGTGTCTGTTTACTCTCTGGTATATTTGGAAAGCTAGAAATGATAACAGGTTTAATGCAAAGATATGGACCACATGGCAAATCAAGCATGCAGTTCAAACTCATTTGCGAACACATATGGAGGCCATCAACCAAGGACCAGAGAGCACAACTCATCACCAAAATTCAGTACCAACTCCGTCCACTAGAGGTATGAACTTGTTTGTTGCTTCCACAGGTCCAACGGCGATCTTTCCTACAATCCAACTCCCCACCATGATTTAAGGAGTAAGATGCTATGTGGATGCGTCTACAAGCCCGGATCAGCCGATCCAACATTCCAGAAGGGCAGGTATAAGTATTTTTGTTGTAAATCCGCAGGCACAATCAACACAAACTCTTTACATCAAGGCGGTGATGTCCAACTCCTACTCGGTGATCATGGCAGAAGCAGCAGCATTAGCACTCGCATCTATTCTGCTGAGCAACTACGACAATGTTTCTTTTTTATCTGGTTGCAGCCAGTTGGTGCACTTCATCAACAATGGAGATCATGAAAACCCGCCAGATTGGAGAATGAAGGAATTCACTCAGATTTTTAACAATTGTACTAGAAATAGAAATGATAGGGTTTATCACATTAGTAGAGCTCTCAATTCTACTGCTCATGTGTTAGCTAAACAAGCTCTTATACAGCCACTGGATGAGCAACAAATGTCCATATCTTGTTCAATTACAGATCATGATGTACTGTACCCTATTTTAGGTGCACTGAACTTTATACCTCTAATTCGCTCAGGGTTCTAGCAGTTCGTTGCTGCTAATTAATACATGTTTCTTGTTAAAAAAAATACAGGATTAGTTAAAAAAACGGGTGGGGCCGTGGGACTTAAGTTGTAGGAGTATATACTCTTTTTAATTCTATTCCATACTGAAAAACTCCGCGATAGCACAAATCAGAGTACTAAGAATAAAACGGGGTGGAAAGTAAATGGACCCTGTTTAGAAATGCGTGCAAGTTTGGAAAGACGTTCAGGAAAAAATGTAGAGCGGTACCAACAGGACGGAGTTCAAAAGTTACAAAAAAAAAATGACAAAAAATGTACAGAAAACATTGTTAAATGTACATCCTACAGAAATGCTAGGGCATATTAAAAAATAATGCAATCCTCGCAGTCACCTAGCACGTTCATGTTAGCAACACATCAGAGCACCGCAGTGCAGTAGCAGTCTCGGCGGTTTCTTTCTCTCATGAGTCATGGTGAAAGGGCCAGAACAAGTTGTCTCAGAGATATCCCCAGTACAAATACAAATAGAACATACAACGCGTGCTACCCCTTTAGGGTACTCTTCTACCCATAATCTTAGAATAATCCAATTCGTCAGTTATACATCTCAACTTACTAGTGATATGTAGCACTTCTATTGCCTGAAGGCGGGAAAGCCTGCCGTCTTCTTGGATGCTGGAAATTTCCCTCGTTCTCTCCCCCACCTGGCTTTTTTGAAGCTGTCCGCTTATCTCCAGAGTCCGTATTTATAGCCCTTGCAACCGCATCGTCTTTTCTCCTCTCAGCTTTAGGCTCACTAGACACGAGACTCTTTCTGGCTTCGGCATAATCAAAAGGCACCACTGGAACACTAAATTCAAATTCTCGAGGTGTCTTCTGATTCTGCTGAACGTTTCTTTCTTCGTTGAGTGTTTGAAATCGTTGCTCAGTGCCGGAGGGGTCATCTGAAGGGGACTTTGACATCTCAATGTCTTCAGTCTCACAGTGTCCATCCTCGTTGCCATTTTCTGGTGGTTGTGGCTCATCTGTTTCCATGTCCAACTGTATCACTTCTTCTAGCTGACAAGCTGGATCACTGTGTTTGATGCTTTCTGGTTCAGAATGCAATGACTCTTTCGCTGGGACAGCTGATGATGGATTTGCGCCACCAGAGAAATGATGAAAAGGAAGTGCCACTGAAGACGTTATCTCGTCCACCTTAGTCTTACCCTGAAGCCATCACAAACAACGTAAGTCAGGATAACTGTGGCCATCAAGCATTCCATAAAAAAGCTACTCGTGGTACGAGAACCCAACTTTAATACAACAGCAAAACAAAGTTAATAAAGCCAGTATATCACCGATCGACGAACTTAACGATCCCAGGTTCTACTATGTTGCACTGATGCATACTCATCAAAGTAACAATCATGTCAAAACTCTATCAACACAATCAAATTTCAGCAAAGCAGTAATCGATTCTTAAAAGGGCATCTTCCCAGATACAAGGCTTCAATACCACCACCACTGAGATCAACAGTTATGATAGAGAAAAATATACAACAGATAATACCTGAACATTTGAAAACCCTAGGAAAAGATCTTGCCTTCTCCCAGCAGCTGGTTTTCCGAACAGAGCTCCAAAAGCTGTAGGCCTCTTTGATACTTGAACAGTAGCCTTTGCTGACTGGATAATTCGACTGTTTAAAGAAAGGCCAGAAATACAGAGGAACATATGTAAAATGTAAAATGATTTTTTTCTTACTTGCTGCTGGTCATTGCTCAGTTTTTCCTTATCTGCCGGTCCAGTAAACCCTGATGAAGTACCCGAGTCCTTTGTTTCAGGCGCAACGTCCTCTAAATGCATATTACCCAAAGAAGCTTCACTTGTAATAGTCCCCATACAGGGAGCAGCATCAACATCTCTAGTCGCTGCAGAAACTACAGCAGATTCATCATTCGGATCTTCAATGTTATCAACATCAACAGCAGGAATCATTTCAGTGTCCTCACTGCTGTTCTTCACATCTGCCACTGTTAACTGCAGAAAACCATATTTGTAGTTCAAATGAAATCCATCAAACTGAATAGAAATCTCATAGTAAATCAGAAGACATGTCAAGTTAAAATCAGATAACAAACCTCTTCCAACTTTCCCTTCTTCAGCTGCTCCACTATACTTTCAAAAGCACCAGAAGCTGCTATGGCATCCCTTATAATGTTAATAACATCTTTGAGATTACGTTCAAGAAACGGATTTCTTGATTTAACGATTCTTTTTAACTTCCCACTTGTGACAGGCATCTCCTTTGCTATAAATCCAAAAAAATCAATGGCAAAGTTATTAACCAAGGCAAGCAAAGCAATACAACTAAATAAGTTGAGATTAGTAATAAACCTATCTCAAGTAGAGTCCTATTGGGTAATATATAGCCAGTGCTCTCATCCTCGGCACGTGCAATGCCATCTCTCCATCGATATAGACTCTGGAAGGGAAAAGGAGAAGAGATTAGATGACGGTAATAGGTTTTTTTTTTACTATGACTTGCAATGTTACGGCCTGGTTAACGCCAGTACGATGCAATGCCCTGAAAGAAGGAATAATGTACTTACCGAAAGAACTGACAGCTGTCTTGCATTCTGCTCGTTTTCTTTCAACCTGCAATTGAATAAACAATATTACAAAACTTCAACAGATTTGTAATCTATTTATTGTATTGAATAAAGCCACATTAAAGTAAGCACAATACAGACCCATGTATATGTAGATATGATGTATCAGTCAGCTGCTCCTTCTCATATAGTTGCAAGCAAATGTCATTGCTGCGCTTGCAAACCTGCAGTAATTAAAGAAACGTCAGTTTAGTTGCTCCTGCCCGTATGATGTATGGTCACACACACAGGAAAAGTGAAGCTGTAAGCAATAAGGGTTGAATGAGAAAAAATGCATGTGATCAGTGTTCAAAATCAGTTAATAAGATATAAAAACACACATTGAGGAATGCAACAACTCAGGTAAGACGTGAATCTTAATTTAAGACATGTTCCATTTATACAATAGGGCCTACCACACTTGTCTCACAGATTAATAAACAGTGAAAATTAGTAGTTTACAAATGAAATTGATAAAAAAGAAAAGAAATGTCCACCCTGCTAATATAGATAATTGATTGCAGAGCTAGCTGCTCCAGTGCTACATTAATCTAGAGGAGAATACTGAGCAAGTCCAGTAAAGTTGGATAATAGATAGGGGAGAACGGAAAAAAATGCACTAACAAAAAAAGATTTACCTCTAAAAGAAGATCATTTTCACCTGATGACTCGTTCACTAGTCTCAATCTCATCAGGTCATATATATATAGCAGATAGTGTGTATCCTCTCTAGCATATCTGCACACAGCAATCACAATGAGATACACTTGGTGGAAAATGATAAAAAAGAAATATTAAAAATACATGATATCAAAAGACGGAATATCAATGCACAGTACTTGATCATTTCATCAGGAAGGGGCCTCAATCTCCAATCAGCAGCTTGGTATCTGCAGGAAAATGTATATCATGCTTTTCAGTCCTCATGACATGGAACCTGTAAAGTGTTAAGGAGGTAAACAGAATCACGCACTCTTTATTTGCAGTCACTCCACAGAAATGATGCAAAAGATGCTCCAAGCTGTTGCGGTCCATCTGCAAGACCTTTGAGGCCTATTTAAGTTGGAGGAAAAGATCAAGCTTCAGTTAACAAAACATTAAGATGATGACTAAGTATGAAAAAAAAAATGACAAGAATCAGAAGCAAAATGTATGAACTATGGACATATCATGCTGTGTGCACCATACCTGGCCTGTGTCAAAAAGGTTGCACACATATATGCTGAAATCTCGTTGGAGCCATATTATATCACGACCTGCGCCATGCATTACCTATTTGTCACAAGACCGGTAAGAAACTACAGTTTGAGATACATTACAAAATATAAATGTATAGAAAGCAAGTATATTGCACCTTTTTCTTGGTTGGATCTCTGAAAAAATCTCTTAGATAATCACCAAGAGATTTACGAAGCTTAAGAGTGTCAACAATAAAGTCCTCTGTTCTTGTTGAAATCTGCATCAAGCATGTCAAACCCTGAAACGACCTATAATGGTTGTGTTCCAAATCGACCTGAAACGATCAGAGAAAGGGTCAAAATATTTAAATTAATTAACAGTGCATAGATGCATGATCACACAAAGAAAAACTTTTACCACAGCGCAACATAGAGAAAATAGGAGTGCATGTGATTTCCAAACATTATATGGTTAACATATAGAGTAGAAATCTCCTCTAGAAAATGTGATGCATCAATAAATGGAGAAATTCAACCAAAGTATTTTGAGTGATAAGACGATAGAACGAACAAACTGCCAAGGAATCTAGGCAAGCAAAGAAGGTAATGGACAAGTGTTACTTGTACTCCAAGTTGTAATTGACTATATATGACCCCCCACCCACCCACACACACACACACCCCCCTTCCAAAAAAAGTGTGAGGTGTACCCCTAATTCTCTGCAACAAAAATATATCTAACCACATTACTAGGATACATCATATTCACTACATTAAAATGCCTAAGCCCTAAATTGGCAGCAGATATGACATTTACTAGGATCCATCATATTCACCACAGTACTGATGATTAAGAACAATAGTTTGAATTTGATGGCTGATATGATGATAACTGAGCACATTCAACATGCTCACTGTTGAACACTTGCACCCATCCAACAAATGATATGTGTGAAATCTCAATTTATTAGATGTTGGTACCACAGGAACGGGCGTCCTGCCAAGCACATGGTGGGCCATGATGGTGCCTCAAACTGGGGGCTGGCCCACCAAGGCCCGGAAGGTGAACAGGAGCGTAGTGATCAGACCAAGGAAGACCAGACGTGGCCATCAGCACCTGGTCACCTGCAGGTTCCGAGCCTAGTTGAGCGAGCAGCTGCTGGGTAGCGATGGGACACACCTGCCCAGGGCATTAGGAAGGTGACTGTTTTGGCATTCCCCTGACTGCACCCCCATGCCCAGGACCATGCACATTAAATGAGATGGAAAGGCTGAGGCACACACAGCGCGGGGGCAAACACCATCATCATTGACTTCCTCAGTCACGTCAAGGGCGCGTGCTGGGTCCAACGGCGCACTGTGCCATCGCAGTTTTCCCGGCGCCAACACTGAGGTGTGGGGGGAAGTTAGGCTGACGGTGAGGAGCAGCGGTTCATTGCAGCCAGAGTATGGTGTGTGGCTTCCTGGGGCTCCAGGAGAGCGTGCCGCGAGCACAGGGTATAAAAGTCCGCCTCCACACCCATGTAAGGGATTGAACATACAATGGAGTAGCAAAGGACAACCCTTCTGTCAAACTCTAAGCTAGCTTCTGCTGGTCTGTTGCAATTCATCACAGGCAGATCTTTGTTGAAGCCAAAAGGGCCATGTCCTCAACTTCCCCACTCCACCCCAATCACACACATACCTTTTTAAAGTTTTATAATTACACATTACAACCTAGCTCTTTTACGACTAGTGGCCCCCTCTAGCATTTATGTGAAGCTTCATCACTGCCGTTCATCCACCGACATTAGGTCGGTAGTGCAGACTGACCCTTAATTCTCAGTGTACACTTCTAAAGCAGAAATTTTCAATGCACATGATAGCACCAGTACAGAAATTAATGTTCAACGGACAGAACTTAAATATGATGACACACAATGCTACCTTCAAATTCCTAATCTCAGTTGATCCTTGGACACAATCAAAGTAAATAAGCTTCCTGAATACTCACAGTAAACAGTATGAACTTAAGCATGATGACAGTTATACCATAGTAAACTGTGTGACATGCAATTTTCACAATCACTGATCTATTTGAGACATCAAGGAAGAAGCACACTTACAGCAAATTCGGTAGCATTCTTCAGCTTATTGGCTAGCACCTCCAAGGTTTTCAGGTCTTGAACAAATGTAAAAGGAGTGTCTTCTAAAGCAGGTGGCTTTAGTGGCTCACTATCAGGAACATTTCTGCTGATCAGTTGTTCAACAGGGAGTTTTTCCTGCAAATACAGGACATGCATAGAAATAAATTGTTTTGTACATTTGATATACAAATGCAGAAAATGGACAACAGCATATACTTCTCTAATGCTGATTCTAAATTTCTGATGCCATGGTGAAGCGATTTTCTGCATGCATGGATTTGCATCCTATCAAGTCACCAGGAATGAATTGAGTGATCCCCCTCCCACACACACCCAAACACATCCATTGTGTTTCCATCAAACCGAAAACACAATCGATTCGTAATAATGCTGCATTGTTTCTCAACCATTAGTGTATTTGGTTTAGTGGACCGCTCAAATCAGAATCATCTGAACCTAGAACCGAACCTAAAATGGGTATTTGGTTTGCATATTCAGCCGTGTCATCCGTCACCAAGCTATTACATTTAGTAACTCCTGAAAGGCAATCTGAGCAATCAATTCATTCCTAAATAACGATAGACGACTTGATCATGTGTACATGTGGAGCGAACTGGTGCCAGACAGAGTTAATCCGCGAACCAAACATGCTGCATATGGATGATATGCATTTTCACATGATCCATCACCAGACACGTATAAAACGCACTGATACTCGTCCACACTACCAGACACAAAAACACTTCTCTACATCTTTAATCTATCTTTAAATTAGTCATATCAAACACAGAATAGCAAAGGTAAGCCCAAGGATTATTTCGGTACTGCTCAACATGAGGATGGGCTTCGCGCCGCCGACGGCTCCAGTTTCTCCGGCCCCCAAGAGCTTACGAGATGCTATTCTCAGTGGGAACTTGACGGATAGCCAAATTGAATTTCTGGATGCGCGGTTCCCTGTGACCGAACGGTGGCGCGGCCCATTCCTCTCAGACGGAGGAGAGGACTCGCCCGGCGCCGCCACGTAGGTTGTAGTGCCGTTCTTTGCCGGTTGTTGTCCTTTATGTATTATCGAACCTTATTTTGGTTTGCTAGGACGGTCCGGCCGACGGCCGTTGGACCTACGGGTGTGCTTGCCATAAGCACATCATTGTATGCTTCTGATTTCTTCTTAATATAATGATACGCAAACCTTTTGCATATTCGAGAAAAAAAAGTCATATCAAACACAGAATAGCAAAGGTAAGCCCAAGGATTATTTCTGTGATTCAATGGGTGAGAACCAGAAATTAAGAAAGTGGCATTGCTTTGATGTGAAATTAACAAAAAATTGTGCAGTGAAACACTAACCAATGGGTGCACGACACGAGTGCCATCCTCGCTGCGCTCAAGCAAGACATGCTCAAATGGCTTGCTAGAGTTGTCCACCACAATATGGTGCACATCCTGCGGCCGTGGGATGGTGCGGATGTGGAAGGGCACCTTCGCCTTCACCCCCGGCGCAGCCGCCTTGTCCTTGGTGACCATCTTCACAGAACCAGAAGCCCCAAACGCCTCAACTCTTCCAACGCGTTCCTCACCCACATCACCCACCTTCTTTTTCTTCTTCCCGCACACCACTTGGAACCCGTCCCCATCCCCATCCTCCGGTGCAGCCCTCCGCCCAGAGGCCTCCTCCTTCTCCCGCAGCGCCTTGAACTCGTCCGTGGCGGCGCCGAACCGCTCGAGCAGGTCGTCGTTGAGGGCGACGAGCCAGTCGTGCGCCTCGTCGAGATCGCCGCCCCCGGGGAACGGCTGCTGCTGCCGCGTCGGGAGAAGCGGGGACGCACCGAGCACGCCGAGGGAGGCGTCGGCCTTGGCGGCCGCGGCGGCGACGGGGGATTTGAATGCCGGGAAGTTGTTGTAGAAGTGGAAGTCGCGGGACGAGGGGAGCGCACGGGAGCGGGCGGAGAGGCGGGAGGCCGCGGCGGCGAGCGGGCCCGACGAGGCCTCGATGGCCGCGGCCGACTCGTTCTGCGCCCACGGCGGGGGAGGCGGCGCCGAGGCCTCGTCTGCTTCCATGGCGAAATTGAGTGGGGAATGGGCGGTTTAGGGTTTATGAGAGAGAGGGAGAGAGGACAGAGGAGGCCGCCGCCGCCGTGCTGGAGAGGAGAAATTTCGATATTTAGGAATCAATTCGTACGCCTCGCAAGATTTAATATAGGACTGAGGATACAAATTGTTTCAATATATAGGATTTTGGCATTTTTCTCTCATTTTCACTTTTTCTATAATGTTTGCACCTCACCAGGCCATCTAAAAGGACGAAATTGCCCCTGGCTCAATAGAAGGCTCCTGTCACTTACGCGCAGGCCCCACTTGTCATCTTCTTCTTCCTCCCCATCTCTTGTGCAGGACCCGACACTTCTTCGTCGCCGGCCGCCGGGAACCGGTGCCCTTGCTGCTGCTCCTCCTGCAGCGTCTGGCGGGGACCGAGGTCGAGGAAAAGCGCCTGGCGGCGGCCAGCGCCGCCAGCGAAGCCATGGCCATGATGCTCCGCCTGCAGCGCGAGAAGGTCGAGGTGCAGATGGAGCTCCGACAGTTCCGCCGCTTCACCGACGAGAAGATGGCGCTCGACGCCGCCGAAATCGACCAGCTCCGCCCGCTCCTCGCCCAGCGCGCGCACCGACTGGTGCGTCTGCGTGCCAGGCTCCGCGAGTACAGGTTGCCGTTCCTTAACCTCGCCAGCGCCCCCGACGTCGCGGACCTGCGTGACTCGTGAGCAACCGAGCCACTAGATGGTCTGCTACTCATTGTTCGGCGTTGGGCTGAATCCTGCTCCAAAAGCATTTGTGCTGCGACGAGTAGGGCCATGCCTGCGGAGGGTGGTCAGCAAGGGGAGGGGGGCGGCAGAGCGGTGGGATGGGGCTCGCCGACGGCGGCGTGCCACCGTGCGAGCGTGCAGGGAGGCGCGGTCACGGGGCGCTCGTCCCCTACGTGAATCAACGGGGAGGAAAGCAGAGTTATGATGGAATGGATCTTGTTTCAGTAAGCTTGGGGCAGTTTCGTCCTTTTAGATGGCCTGGTGAGGTGCAAACATTATAGAAAAAGTGGAAATAAGAGAAAAATGCCAAAATCATATATCTTGAAGCAATTCGCATCCTCAGTCCTATATTTTGAAAGGCAGACGAATCGAGTCCTAAATCTTACGAGTCGCACGAATTGAGTCCTAAATATTGAAATTTCTCGCTGGAGAGAGGACACATTTGCCTATTTCGCTAGGTTTTTTTCCCTGTCCTTTTGTGTTTGGGTGTGTTTAAGACATCTTTTGTGTGTGTCGGACTGTCACGAAGACAATGTTTTGTGTGCCCGCACATGCTTTGGGTGTTTAAACCAAAAAGTTCATGCAAATGTGGATCGCAATTACAATGTTCAAATTCAGACATTCATTTAACAAACAGGTGATTGTTGCAAGATTTTCTTAAGCAAGCTAGAGATCATGGCAGCTGCGCGACAATAGTTCCATTTGATCATCATTGTGATCCTGTAGGGGCCTAATTCCGGTGATGACTATCTTACTTTGATCTCTGTTGTTTTTTTACAAAGTCTGAAAAACTTACAGGGTCGCAATATTAGTTTTTGTATGTATTGATCAAATTGTGACTAAACTTTAAGTCGCAGTTAAGCAATGTCTAGACCTCCTCTTCCTCATGTGTTAATTAAGAGTGATAGGATTTTTGATTGATAGAATGATGAAACCAAAGTGGAATGCATGATGATTTGACAGCATTAGCAACAACTTGGCACCCATCTTTGTGGGGCCTATATGTCAACCCAACATCTTTTCTCTTCTTTTCTGTAAAACAAAATATCTTCTTTTATATAATCTGTGGAGCTCATACTTCCTCTTCGACTCGCTAGTGTCACGGTGCCGCCCTCTTTGCTTCTGTTTAACCGCTCCATCCACGGTGGCCTCTACGGCCCGTTCACGTAGCTTTGTTCGCCTACATCTTGTGTGATGACCTCATTGGAGAGCTCAATTGTCGAAATCTGTAGCATCGTAAGCTTAATAGTAGCTATGAACCCTGGATGGGATCGCATGCCATTCCCATGTCCCTCTTGAGCCATCATCGAGCCTGTGTTGCCAATTTCACACCTCCATCAAAACCATGCCACCCTATTGTCCTGATAAGTCGTGGAACATTTAGTAATTAAACTAGTGCAGAACCTGGATAGAAAGTTGTATCTAGTATATACCAAAATGAATTGGGGTAAATAGGTTCTCAACACAAGTTGCACTTTCCCATTCGCTCTAGTCCTCCTACTGCTACCATCATGCTAAACTTTTATCCGGTTCTTCTCTTGTTTAACTATAGTCTTTCATGTCATATCACGTAACTTTGTCATTGCTTCGACTTTTTTCAAGGTAAGCCACAACTCCCTTCATAGGTGATCCAACACCATATGAAGTTATTATCATTTTGCATGGTTTCGATAATAAACATATTATATATACACAGAAGTTGGGACAAGGTGGAGCAGACCTAGCCTTCGTTTCTAGTTGACCCAAATTCAAGAAAATCCACAACATCTGAGTCATTGAGCCTATGGATTCTAAGTTGTGGTTTTGAGGGGAGATTCCAAGTTTTGGTTGTTACCATGGATTAGGGGTATGTTGCATGGCCATGCCATCGAACCATGCAACTAATTTATATACTCGGCATGGGATCAAAATGAAATTTTGCAAAAAGATATATGTGTCAAGGTTCATATTTCACAAAAAGAAATAAGTAGGTATTGTGTAAAAATGTTAGAGCGAGTCCAATAGGCTTTATATCCTTTCAACATAGCATGGTTTAACCTTTTTCGAGCATCAACAGGTCCATAAAAAATCTGATAAACAAAACCAACTGCTTTCGCTGATAGACTATGATAAACAAAACTCTTCCCTTTTTCAACACTAAATCAAACACCATCACAAGGTAGGGAGAGGTCAGAGATACCTTATTCCAATGCACCATCATCGGTCCCAGTTTGTTGATAACATCAGAAACCAAAACCTAGATGAGCAAGGATCAACAAAACCTAATTCTATGAAGAGGTTTGATCCCCACTTCTCTAGCCACTCTCTCTATTGGGAGCGAGGTGGTGGCGGACATTAATGGTTTTGGAGGAGGCTACACACATGAACTATTTCAAAGCTAGAAGGGATGATTTTGGGCGAGCCTAAAAGTACTTTGTTTATTTTAGGGGTATTTTAGAGCGATTCTACCAGATCCCCTTTCTTCTTTCTATTGAAACTTAGTATAGGAAATTGAGAAAACTCAATTCTGATTGTAGGGGAGATATTTTGTAGCAAATTAAGAAACTCGTCATCTCTCTCATTTCTTCTTTCTCTTCTCTCTCCCGTCCCCGCGTCGCGACGAGGAGGCATAAGCCGTGAGCGCGGTGCAGCCATCCCACGTGCAGCAAGCTGATTGCCTGGCACGACAATAGCTAGAGCACCACACGTCCACTCCTATGGATCCACGCGTTAGTGAGGTAGAAAGAGATCTAAGGGGTTAAAAAAAAATTATGTGTTACTTTCTCTTTCTCTGAGGGGTCAAGAAGAGTTTTTAAGGGATTCAGAAAAATATGTGAAAGGAGATATGCTGGAGTGTTTATTTTATTTATATTATTCTTTTATACTATAGTTTTTAGGGAAAGGAAATTGTTTTTCTCAATTTGGTAGGATTGATCTTGTTTCAAAAAGATTAAAAAAAATCATTTTAGGCCCTCGCTTTATGTTCTCGGAGTTTGTCTATAGATACCTACTTTTTCTGTCCTTTGATGTTTATCGTTCTGTCCTTTTACTCGGTTATCAAGGTTGGTGGCAAAATGTTTTGTTCCTGTGCGGTGTGTGAGAGGGGAGAGAAAAGGTTGCAGCATGCGATGAACAAATGATGTGGTGAGATGATCCTACGCCTATACAGAATGCTTGACCAGCGACGGTTAATTGGAGACTACATTGAAAAACTAGAACGACTAATATAAAGGAACATAAAAAAACTCACATACGGGGTAAGACAACCACAAGCATTATGCTTAGGAAAAAGACCTTCTCGTACAGGGTCGAGAAAAATCCCTGAACCTCTGCCCACCCTGATACAGGGGCACCATCACCCTGTGAGAATCGGGCGGGGGCTAACGACCCGTGCTTTGGCTGTAGAGCAAACGAGAAGATTTTTTTTAACCACGGTACAGAAATATGGAAATTCGCTTTCATAAAGAGTCAAACATATAGAGTGCCACTAAGGAGCTCTGGTCAGTTGTGTTAGAGGATCGTTGGCCATAGACGCACATATGAAGTACACAAACTTGTGACATCATCTAAATCTAAGCTCTGCATTGTAAGATCTGTAGAGAGAAATAAAAGAGAGAGAAAAGGAGCTATTCTTTACAGCAAGACTGTCGGCGGCACATGAAAGAAAAAGGTCTGTTGTGCTACACACAATGTGCCACAGCCATCAGCTCTGTATGGCACGCGAAATGAAAACGAAATAACGAGCTTTTCTTCACAACTCATCAAACAAATAACCTCCAAAGAAAACTCCGAATGCTTGTTGGTGTTCTGGTATATAGGAAACGAAAATTCCTGGCCAGGATTCAAAAGGGAGCGTGTTGCAAGAAAGGGTCGAAAAAGGATGCACACAGCCCCACAGGCCACACGTTTTGCACGGCCTCCCCTCGTGGCCAGCAACGCCCGCACAGCTTTGCACAGCGGAACTCAAGACAAAAGACGCTCCAGAAAAGGCAAAAAACGCAACAGAAACCAGCAACGGCACGACCTGGCTCGCACCACCGCGGCGCGGCCTCTCCTCCTCCGGCTCACTCCCTCCCCTCCAGGCTCGCGACTCGCGAGGAGAGAGAGAGAGAGAGGGAGTAAAAGAGCACCTTCTCCTCCGGCCTCCGCTTTCCAGTTCCCACATCACCTCCGGATCAGCAGCGAAGTACTCCTCTGGTGGGAGTGGAGGAGGCCAGAGTCTCGGCCGCACCGTGCTGCGCGCTCCAATGGCGTCTTCCACCTTCCTCGTCGCCCCGGCGAACGCGCCGCCGCTGGTGCGGTCCCGCGTCGTCCCTCCTCCTCCCCCGACCTGCCGCTGCCCCGCTCCGCGCGGGGGACTCGCCCTGCGCCCGCAGGCTTGCGCTCCACGCCGCCGCTGCAACCCCGCGGCGATCCGCCCGGTGAGCCTGCTTCTCTCTCTCTCTCTCTCTCTTGAAATGCGCGTCTGTTTTAGTGCTCTGGCAACTGAAATTGTCGGCGGAGGCGCTCTCCACCGGCGCCCCGCCGCACCGGCGACCTAGTCAGTGTTCTGATTTTTGAACATAAGTTCTTCAACAGTGAAGCCTGGGCCAATCCATTGGCTCTGTCCAGGTCCTAAATCGGCGGCGCACGGCGGAATTTGGGTGAACTCTTCGTTGGGTGTTCGTGTCTTGATGTCTAGTGCTTTGCTGTGTGCGTGCTGACTGGTTTTGCTCTCTCCATGTATTCCTAGGTGAGGTTCTGTGCCGAACTTGGTTCGGGGTGGCCCGTGGTGCTCACTCGATCAATCAGAAGGGGGTTTCTCAAGGGTATAAGTGTCGCAAGGGTGGATGACAATGCTGGTCAAGTCAGTGTCGACGACGACGAGAATTTCGACCATATCACCAGCGAGAGCCTTCGTACCACCCTAAGGAAAAGCAAGGAAGTGCTAGCAAGGCACAAGATCCTAATGGAGCAGGTACTGTTTTACATGCTTTTATGATGGAATCAAATATTTTTGTCAATAATTAATCCATACCCGTTTTAGTTTTTATGTACTGTTTGAACTGTGGATCTTTGATACATTGTTTGATAATCCGTGAAACTAGGAAATTAGTATCTGTATTCCAGCAATCGAGCCAATGCTGTTGTACATTACATAGCCTGTCTTCCATATGTAGATGAAGTTTACATATATGCACCTGCTCAAATTGTTTGAAGAGTCAAACTTCGTTAAAATATGGTTTTACAAAAAAATGTTGGACTCAAAATTGATTCTGTCTTCTGTTTTCCCTGTACTTTTTTTTAAAATTCTACTGTATCACACATGACCGGTGTTTATGCCAAACATGGGTTATGGGTAGTCTGGATGGGTGACAGTATCAGGAATCGGGCCTGGATGGGTTATATTTTTGTGGAAGAAGGTGACAGTATTAGGAATGGAGCCTCTTTTACCATTGGTGCAATATCATCATTTTACAACCTTCCATATAAGCAAATGATTATTGCTAATGCATAGAACATACTGAGGAATGTGTCCCTTTCATATTTTCCTGTTGGAATCTAAGTTTTTTTCATAATACAAATTGGGAATGCTCGGACAATTTAAGAATGTCATCACACTGTTATTCTTTTTCCATTTGCCTCTTTCTCAGTACCTGCTCTGCTTTGGAACTAGTGTTTCAAGATACATAGATTTGCTGGAATTATTTGCAATTCACCTTACTATGAATGCATTTTGCTAGATACTTGTGTGGAGGTTTAGTGCATGCATCTGCCATATTGTTTATTGAACTATATGATGTTTCAAATGATGATATGTGGGTAACTTATTCAGATAGCAGAAAAGAAGAAGTTCTTGTCAGCTATGCTAGACAGTTCCATTCATAATGAGCAAGAACCAGTCAGTGGTCAGAGTGATGGTTCCTTATCAAACCTGAATGCAATTGCAGAGGGCACAGAGATTGGCTATGGCCATCAGACATACCATGATAGTTCTTCACAGCAATCTGAATTTGACACCACTTACGGAGAATCCATCTACAATCAGAATGAATACTATGAAAGTTCAAAAGATGACGGCACTGATTTCAGTGAGAATTATCAGTATAACAGTTTTCCTAGAGTTGCTCGTAGCGTGTATGAACTAGAAGCAGATAATGGTATGAACCAAGATTATGTGGTACAGCTAAGTCAATTAAGCGAACATGAGCAGTCAGTTAACGAGGGAACAAATGACAATGCATCTGGTGGAGTTGATGTTATGAATGTCATATTGGTAGCCGCAGAGTGTGCTCCTTGGTCTAAAACAGGCAAGAACTGAATGATATAATTACATTTCTTATGTGCTTTGTTTCCTTGTAAAGTTGTGGTTTAAACTTAGCATGGACATTATTTTTCCAATTTGTATGCTGTTGCTGTCACTTTACCCCATTCTTGGAAAAGAATAGCTCTGTGTGTGTGTTTGTGTGGACAGTGGGGGTGCAATTGGGTTGTGATTCTGTGTTTTGGGACTGTAGTGATAGCTAAGAAAAGGAAGTACAAGCTCACCATCTGACACTTTCTCAAAGGATGATTAGGTCAATAGGAATGCAACCAGTCCAAAAAGAAAAAAAAACAATATAGCACGGCAAAGAACCTCAACGCCAAATAACTCCAGAAAGGATGGCAATTTTGAAAAATAGCAATCCCTGGAATATTCTGTTAGACATTTATCGTAATGCCACAAATGCTGTACTTCTCTAACTTAGATTAGGCTCAGAGGACAGAGGAATCCATCTGTTCTGTTGTATGGAACTTTAAGTCATTATAATGGTTAAAAACCTCCATTTTATCTTAACGAAATGACACGCAGCCCTCCTGCATTGTTTGAGGAAAAAAAACGCCATTTGACCAAGGAGTGTAATTTCCAAATTTACTTATGGTTGAGATTTTGTTATGTAGTCACATGCAAAATTAATGTTATTTCTCTAAATACGACAGAACAGGTGCTATTAGGCTCATTTCCCAATTTTCAGACCCAACCCTGTAACTCACTACGAGTCATGTCCGCTCTATGGTGGCTGCTCTAAAGTCTACATGCAATTGTGCTACAACTCTTGAGATCGATTTGAGCGAATCTTGAAAAGTATCTAGATGAAACTAGGCTACCTTTTGCTTGCTTCTGCTAAATTTTCTCCATAAGTCTTGCTTTATGTTTCGCTTATTGTGCTTGCTTGAAGAAGAACACAAATGCTAAAGTTTACATGTTTGATATTTCGGCTACTTAATAAAGTGTGATGCCTATATGACCAATACAAAGACATTTATTTTTCATATGAGTATGTGTTGCATGCTGAATTATTTATCCACAACTTGAGGCATGTATGCCAACAAGTTCTCAGAGCTGACCCTAACATGTATGATTTCAAAACTTTTTGTAAATTTAGCACCTATTATCGATTTCATATCCATTTTTGGCAATACATGCAGTATGAATTTCGTGACTTTGCAAGCTATTTATGGTGGAAGCCTCGTTTTTTTTTCTCTTGAATACGCGGGAGAGCTGCGCGCCTCTTTATTAAGAGAGGGAAACCTGTCCCTTACAAAGATCACCACCTCACTCCGCCATGAGGGGTGAGAAATATATGTTTAGTTGAAACCTGTTAAAGTTTAATTTTTATGATTTTAGAAAGAGGTTTGCTACCCTCTTTCGTTTGGGATAAGTCGTTAAGTTCCAAATTTCAATGTACACCTTTCGCCTTTGTTTTTATGGAACATATGCTGGTGAAACAAATAAAAATATGCGTAATGAAAAGTATATTCTGGTACAAATCTTGTTAGAATTAGGACTCTCAATTACCTTGCCAAACCCTAGAGAGGGTGGCTATATAGTTGTCATACATGGGCCTCATGGGCCTAGCCTCATGGGCCAACACATATATGGGCCTCATGGGCCTAGCCTCATGGGCCAACACATATACTCCAACACCCCCCCGCAGTCTGAACTACCGACGCAGCG
>JAKNSH010395040.1:0-11063 GCA_027790015.1 Cymbopogon flexuosus
CTCATTGTGTCTCTCTGTTCTGATTTTTTTAATGGCCATGAACCGATGCAAGAACGTAAGTCGACTTCTTCTTTTTGCTTCTTTGAGTCGACTAGTGCAGTGGTATGAATCGATTCATCGTTGTCCAGCTAGGACTCATGAGTCGCTTTTGGCTTGCCACTGGAGAAGCCCTAATCAATACCCTGGCTAAGCATTCAGTCGCCAACAACACACCCTCCTAAAGTTCGCTCCAAGCCCCGATCAGAGAGAACCGAGAACGTGTTGAACCAACGGTTCGTGATTGTATTTGCTCCTGAGATAACCACGTCACTCGGTCAAAACTCAAAGGGCCGCAGCCTTGCCAGGCGTTGCCAATCGCGCCGTGGGATCTCATCGAACGGAGCGGGCGGCGACGGCGATGTCGAGGGAGGCGGCGAGGACGAGGAGCCGGGTCCTGGTGGTCGGCGCCACCGGCCGTCTCGGTGGAAGCATCGCTCGGGCCAGCCTCGCCGCGGGCCACCCCACCTTCGCGCTCGTCCGGCCCCACCACTTCGCGCGCCGCGACTCCTCCCCCTTGCTCGAGCCGCTCGTAGCCACCGGCGCCACTCTGCTGCAGGTAAAGGCGCCATGCGTGACACCCCTACCTAATCTTCAGTTCCACTGGAGCGTGGTTCAATTAGCTAAGGCTTAAAGGGCTTCGGTTCGTTGTCATGTGGCCTAGGGGTCACTGGAAGATTACTCGAGCCTGCTCGAGGTGGTGCGTCAGGTGGACGTTGTCATCTGTGCAGTCCCCACGAAGTATGTGCTCGAGCAGAAGCCCCTGATTCGGGCTATAAAGGAAGCTGGATGCGTGAAGGTGAGCTACTGAGCTGGCAGGCCACAATACATTTCCACTTAACTAGAATTTTACTTACTACTTTTTCAATGAGTCTACTGTCACGACATATCAGAAGGTTCAGCGCTTGATTTCGAAATGGGAACATTCACCCAAGTAGATGGCGCAAGTTTTAATGAAAGCAAGAAGTTGATTTTGGCTCTATGGTGGCCTGGTTAAATCATGTAGACAAACTGGCTAGGAAAATAATCTGGAGCATATGGGCTATAGCGAGATGGATAAGAAATTAAGATAAAAGTTTTTGCCCCTCACTTGTTTGCCTCATCAGTTCTGTGTTCTGAACTTATCAATGTCTAGCTCTAGGCATGTTACTTACAAAACTTAGATTCCCTAGGTGGTGTTACTTTATAGGTATTTGTGGTCAATGGTCATATCGCTTGTTTTGTGTTACTCCCTCGTCTCTCCATTTCGAAATGTAGGCCATTTTAATTTTGTTCTAAGCCAAACTTCTCTAACTCTGACCAGTTTTATAGAAAAATATATTAATATATCTTCCGTACCAGATAAATGCACTATTAAGACAGTGAAACTAATTTGATGTTGCAGATGTGTGCATTTTTCTATAAACTTGGTCAAAGCTTGAGAAGTTTCACTTAGAACAAAACTAAAACAACTTATTCCCTTCGTTTCTTTTTTATAAAGTGTATCAGAGCTGAGAAAGTCTTTTAGGATATACTTTGGCCATTAGTTTTATCTTATAATATGTCCTTGGTCACTACAAAACCAATGTCTTGCTAAGGACAAATGAAAGAAGAATATATTGATGTATCTTTCCTGCACTAAAAATACTTATGTATTGAGTAATTCATGGTCCAAGTTTACAGTCTTTGCTATTTTGAATCTTACTACACCCTACATTTTGAAATGGAGGGAGTATGTTTGAAAAGGAGGAAGTAGTTTCTGATGACAATTTTAGGACGGACATTTCAGATTTTCATAACCTTTTTCTGACTTTGTCCACCAGAAAATTTATGGTAGCCGTTGTTGTGTTAGGCAACATGAGGCGTTGCTTCTGACTTTGCAGTGATTTTGTGCAGAGATTTATTCCGGCAGAATTTGGAGCAGATCCAACAAAGGTTCAAATTTGTGACATGGATTATGGCTTCTATGAGAAGAAAATTGAAATCCGCCATTCAATAGAGAGTGAAGGCATTCCTCATACCTACATATGCTGCAACTTCTTTATGCGCTATTTGCTTCCTTCACTTGTGCAACCTGGCCTAGATGCTCCTCCTAGAGATGAAATCAAAATATTCGGTGAAGGAAATACTAAAGGTCTGGTAGTAATGCTTCTCTATTCTTTTAGTCTTATATCTGAATTTATTCAAAAGTATAAAAGATTATTCTACATGTATGCTTCGTTACCTCAAGGAAGAACATTTCTTTGCAGGTGTTTTTGTTCAAGAGAATGATGTTGCTAAATTTACAATATGCACCATAGAGGATCCCAGGACATTAAACAAGACGTTATATTTGAGGCCTCCAAGAAATGTCTGCTCAATGAATGAATTGGCTGACCTTTGGGAGACAAAAATCAAGAAATCCCTGAAAAGATTATATGTAACAGAAGAGCAACTTCTTAAAGAAATTTATGGTAAGTTGAAACTGCTAAAGATTAAGTGGTAATTATATTTGTGTTAGTTTTGTTAAAGTCCTGCTGTCCAGTGTGTTGTCTTGAAATTTAATCAATTCCTTTTCAATTTAAGCTTTAAGATACTGTCATAAAAATTGTTGTATTTCAAGTTTGATGAAGTCACCGATGCCGTTGTCTGATCTATGATGTACTGATACTTTAATTTAGTCAATATTTTGCAGTTTTTAATACCTTCACCTGCTGCAAGTATATTCAATCATGGAGTAAAAATTTGCTGCTATGTCTACACAGAACATAGTTGATGAAAATATGAAGAAACTGTGAAACCTCTCTTTTCCTAGTTGCAATTTGCAAGTCATTTTCTGAAAGATGTTTGTTTCATGCATAAATCATGTACTCTCATCTTTCTTTCTCCTCATTGCAGATGCTCCATTTCCTTTGAAGATGGATCTGATTTTCATATATTCAGCTTTTGTTAAGGGTGACCACACGTATTTTGAAATTGACTTGTCAATTGAAGGAACTCAACTGTATCCCCATGTAAATTATACAACAGTGAACGAATACTTGGATACTCTAGTTTAGAATATTTGGTCGATTTCTTTCTTTCTTGTAAGTTATAAACAATGCCTTTTTTTTGTGTCAAATGGAGTGATGGATATCTATCCATCTTTGTTTGATCTGACAAGTGAATGTGGTGATGATCTGACAATTTTTTATCCAGCATACACGATGTGACCTTAGCTCATGCATAAATCAGTAATGGCCATATCCAAGCAACAGACAAATCATAAACAAATGAAAACTCCGACAATTTAGTAGGACTCTTGAACTTTCCTTACCGAAGTTTTGTAAGGTTAACAGAATAATAAGATGGTGAAAAAGAATAGATCAGTGTTAAGAAGTCATAGCACAATATTTTACAGCTGCTAGATACTACATAAGCTGTCTCCTTTAAATATATGTTTTATGTTCCTAGGAATATATGACGATTCTTGGAATAAGTGACCTAGGTAATGGGGAAGAATGGCGTCTTCCTCCTTTTGTTTCTTCTATCTTTGGTGCAGAAGAAGAGGACAAGAATGCCAACAGGCAAAACAGAAAGGACGTGTTTTTTCTTGTCTTCCTTCTTAGCTGTCTCCTTATAACTCTTGCTTTTGTCCTTCATTTGGCTCTGCAACTGTGGGTGTTTGAAGAATTCCATATTCTTTTTCCTTGAGGTAACTACTTTCCTGATTCATCTTTGATTCATAGAATTGATGAGGATTTGCACCACATGTTTTCTTATCCTGCGATTTGATCTTAAGAATAGAAAGGAATGATGCTTTAATTTTGATTCTATATACTTTATGTTCTGTACATTTCTGTCACAATAACTAATATATGTGCTAATCCATTGTCCATAAAAACTGGAACATATGCATATACATTAATAACATGCTATCCGAACTTAGAAAGTAGTAGGTCATTTACTTCAAATCCAGACACAAACTATAAGCATAATTTTTGCTTTTAGTAAGACACCCTCCTTGGTGAATAACACAGTTAAATCCCACCATCTGTGTTTTGGCATGTAGATTGTTTGGGCATGTCTCATTTGAAATCTGGAGTAGTTTCCGTATATGGGAGCCTGTTTCTTGGGCTTATTCCTTTCTTTCCATCCTGATTTTCTCTTGAACATCTTATTTGTTTGATTGATCACATAAAAGGGCCATCTGTTGCAGCTTATGGGTAAGGTTTTACAACAAGTATGTTATATCAGATTTTAGTCATTTTGCAATTAAAAGAAAAGAATCGTTCAATTGTTTTATCATTCAACTGAAATGAACTGAAAGGTGAATTTGGATTTGCTTATACTTCAAGAAGCGTAGCCCATGATGAATCTTGTTTGCCTTACTAATTTAACTATGCCAACATTTTAAACTTGAATTTGGTTATACCTTTTATTTTCATGACATTACAATATTGCATGTTTTGTGAATCACAGGGATTTCAAGTAATCAAGTATGCTATCTGCACAGAGCAACTCAGGGCATAATAGGCATTCTCGCAATGATGCTTCCACAAAGCACAAAAGTGGCTATGAACCTTCAGACACAGAAACTGAGTGGCATGAAAGCCCTTGGAACGATGGAGCATTGACATCAGAGAGGAGCCGCCTTCCTAAAGATCCTGGTAATAGGAGGAAAAACATATCTGCTAACCACACAAGAGATTATCATGCTGAGAAAACTTCAAACTTGAGATACAGTCGTACTCCTCCGAGGGTCACAGAACAAAGGCGCCATCCTTCTCCATTTGCGGCTCTGAAGAGTGAATCTCGTACGAAGAGCAACCGGACGCCTCCCAGATTCCGTTCTTCTATTGAAAGCTTTAGTAGATCATCAATCAAAGCAAGGTTTTCTCGCAATCGTTCAATTTCTACACCGAAACTACGGCCACAAGAGAAGGGACATCCTGCTAGAGCTCCTGCATTTCCTGGCAGTAACCCTGTCTCGACAAATCCAGAAAGAGAAGTTGCTGATAATATAGAAGAAGATTCACATGCAGAAAATTGTTCCCAGGAGATCAATGAGTTGATTGCAAATGGCAAGTTACCTAATTCCAGATATAATGAGTATACTTTTACGAGCACAGAGTCGATACCTGCAGGTGATATCTTCTTCTCACGTGATTGCAGGGCTCCACTTGCGAAAACATCAACAAAGCATAACAATATTGACCAATCATTTACCTCTGACTCAAATGCCCATGCTGAGAATGATGGCACTGTTGCTCAAAGTAATTTGGGCCAGCCATCACAATTTGTTTCAGCTCGGAAAGATCTTTCACGCACAACTACAAAATCCAGTTATGCTACTGGTGGCCACTACCAGATAAGCACCACCACAACTTTGAGCAGCCCATATAGCAATGGCAGATTAAGTGGGGAGAGCGGAAAGTTTAGTGAAATCACTGGGAAACTAGTTGGAGGCGTCATGAAACTCACATCCAGCAAGGTGCAAAATGACGCGTGGCTTCCATGTATGACTGGGAAGGCATGTCGGAAATCAAGAACGTCGGACAACAAGAAAAATGATGAATCTGAATCAAGTTTCATTCAGAAGGCACTTGTCGTTGAGAAGATTAGACTTTTGTGGGCTGATAAATATCGTCCACGAAATTTAAATGGATTTACTTGCCACAGGGAGCAAGTTCAGCAGCTTAAACAATCTGTAACCTTTCTGACTCCTTCCCTAGCTAAGTGTGTTTTATCAGTATTATAAACTGTGTTATCATAAATGCTAGACAGTAGACAGTCGGTCACCCTTTGCTGTTTAAATAGCAAATGGAGGTCGATCATGTTGAAAAAGGTCCATTAGATAGGGGAAAACAGCCTTTTAAGCTATCGGGCGAACATGATTATAAACTTATAGTTGTTGCCTTGCTTTAACAAAGTATTTATCGTCTGTTTCTGACATTTCATGGCACAATGAGTTAAATTGCTTCGGTTTGTCCTACCCGCCATTTTTATCAGTGTTCAAAGTTGGTGCTCGTCTTCTAAACACTAAGTATTCTGTTGTGACAGGTCTCAATGGAATTTTGCCCACATATTATTTTCAAAGGTCCTCCGGGATCAGGAAAGAGATCTTTGTGCAGAGCTGTCCTCACCGAAATTTTTGGCGATTCCTCTCTGAATGTACAAACTTAAATACCAAATACGAAAATTTCTGTTAATATATGTACTCAGCACAGATTTCATCAAGTGTTTCGACTTTTCCAGGTCTCTCACTATTTGAAGAGCTGCAATGGCCAGGTCTGTTCTGTCATTAATGCTGTCGCCACCTTTTACTTTTAGGCCAATTTGCTACCTTTTACTTTTGGGAGAATTATTTTAGGACAATGTGCCAATAGTTGACATGTGAAATTGTTTCTGTAGTTTTTCCATTAATTGTTATCAGTCAACATTAATCTTTTAAAAAGAGCATGACATAAAGTATTATGCTTTTTTTTTTGAGTTAAAGTGAGCAAAGGCTTCCATAATGCTGCAGGGGTCTGTATCTGTGCCTATTCTCGTCCCAGTTTCATCCAGCAGTAACCATGTGGAACTCCACATGAGGTTTCAATCCAAGAATGCTAGATATGCTTTGATGACTCTAGCAAATGAAATGTCTGTTAAATGTAAAAACACTGAGCCAATTGTGAGAAAGAGCTTTAAAGGTATAATTCACTTTCTGCAGTTCTGCAACATTGTTCCTTGACATGCCAGTCCATTTAAATCATTAATAACATGATTCTTTGTTCCAGTAATTGTTCTCTATGATGTTGATAAAGTCAGTGAAAATAACCAGCGTCTGATAAAATGGATAATCGATTCATCCTCTGATGCATGCAAGATAATAATGACTTGCCAGGATGAGTCTATTCTCCTAGATTCTATAAAGAGTCGTTGCAAGATTATTTCACTTGGCGTGCCCAGTACACGTGAGGTGAGTTTTCATTTTATTAATAAGCCAGGACTTATATGTTAACTTTGATCAACTATAAATCTGGAATTCATAAGGCATGCAATAATTATTCAGCTTTATTAGTATGTTACTTTCATTTGACACGATTTACATGTAATTTATGCATGGGAAAACTCATTCTAGATAAGTAGCGCATTGAACATAAATATTTTATTAATAGTTTAGAAGCACTTAATAACATTTTAATATTTCTGTCAGGTGGTCGATATCCTTACCTATATATCAAAAAAAGAGAGTTTTGATCTTCCTGCAAGCTTTGCTACTACCATTGCAAATCAATCCAGGAAGAACTTGAGGGAGGCTATATTAGCTCTGGAGGCATGTAAAGCCAACAAGTATGATCGAAATGTTCCTCTAGCATGAAAAGTTCATAATTTCCTATCAATCTATGTCATTAGTATCTGATTTTTGTTTTTGTTTCCATTTCAGTTTACCTAGTTATCCCTTCATTGATGGACAAGCTATACCACTAGGATGGGAGGAGGTTCTGGAGGAACTTGCAGCAGAAATTTTGGATGATCCTGCTCCTAAAAGGTCTGACTGTAGAATTGGAAGAACTTCAACCGTTGAATGTTCATATTATCCTCTTGTTGATTGGGAGGCTACGATGAACATGCTGTTTAGTGACTTATTATCTGTCATTATGTTTGTCAGTTTTGTGTGATTGCATCCTACTAGGTCATTTGCATAACAGATGGAAAAAATTTGTGTAGGCTTTTTCTGGCACGAGGCAAGCTCCAAAAGCTCTTGGTGGAATTTGTACCTCCTAAACTAATACTCCAGGTAAATTATGCAAACTACTATCTCCATTTGAAATTATAAGACGTTTTGACTTTTTTTAATACGTGACTTTTGTTATGCACTTAGATATACACTATGTCTTATCTAGAAAAGTCAAAACGTCTTATAATTTGGAACGAGTGAATAGATATTATTATTGTTGTTGTTACTCCAGGTAAATTATTGTTATTATTTATTTATTTATTTATTTTGTGCTTCAGGGATACTATTGTCTCAACTGAGATAACTATTGTTATTGTTTATTTATTTATTTTGTGCTTCAGGCATACTATTATCTCAACTGAGATAACTATGCATATGAACTTCATCTCTAATCTCTTGCAGAAGCTCGTAGAACTCTTCCTGAAGGGAATTCAGACCAGCGTGAAGAGGGAAGTCTATTATTGGCATGCCTACTATGTGAGTTTGGTTTTCATACCATCCAGTTTAGCATGCACTTCCCTCATGAGCTATTTTAACAATACAAGAGAATAATGAATTTCAGGATAAGAGGTTGCCTGTTGGTGCAAGTGCTCTGCTTAAACTGGAAGGTAATTTCTTTTCCAGCATTCCAATAATAACTAGTGCTTGTAGTAGTACTAGAAAGTTGCTTTTGTATTTCGGGCACCTGTCACGGGGTATTTTTTGGTGGCAAGTGATTAGACTCGCTTTTGAACCTAGGCCTTGTTTAGATCGCTGATTTGGGGCCAGAAACACTGTTTCAGAATTTCTGTAGTATTTCGTTTGTATTTGGTAAAAATTGTCCAAACTTTGACTAACTTGGCTTAAAATGTTCGTCTCGCAAAGTACAACAAAACTGTGCAATTAGTTTTTGATTTCATCTACATTGAGTACTCCATACATTTGCCGGCATTTTGATGTGATAGGGAATTTTTTTTTTTGCATAGTAAATTTGGGGTGTGAATTTGGGGAATTAAACAAGGCCCTACCACTCATTTGGGTTGCTATCGGACAAGGCATATTGTCAGTGCATGTTTCGTCTTCCATTGGCTTTTTCAATCACTGGAATTCCCTGAAGTATCTGTTTCCTTTGTTCAGAATTTGTTGCCAAGTTCATGAGCATCCACCGGAAAAGCATGTCACATGAGCCCAAGATTCCTGAGAAAGCTCCGTGAGAATTCGTAGAGCATGTCCTCGTGCGGTTCGGCCGTGTCGAAATCCTGTTGTTGGTGGTGGTGGTTATTCTGTTTGATATGTTTATAAATATAGACTAGCAAATATGCCCGTGCGTTGCAACGAGACGTATAGTTTATGCGACTAAATGAATAACTTGAGACTTGAAAATAGTCTCAGGTTCCAATTCATTAATTTTATCTGAATGTACACTTATATAACTCTTGTGGGAACATTTATCTAATGGTCATGATATGTGTTTCAATTTATCTGTTTTTTCTCTTAATAATATATATATTAGAGACGTACATATTTCGCTATCAACAGGCTGGCCACTCTAAGACACCCCTGGTGCTGCGACGATCGACAACTTCATCATCCTGTCTCCGCCGCGCCGCCTTTAGGATCACACATGACCTGAGAGTCCGTGCTGATGAGGAATTGATCCCCAAGAGGAGTGCACGGTTGACGGCGAAGAGCAGGCACAGGAATCGAAGCCTGAGGTCGTAGGCTCACTGTAAAAAACAGGAAAACTTCTCGTCCTCTTGTTTCTTTCCTGGCCCCAATCGTAGTTGTCCCATGCGCTAAGCTGGTGCTCGGCTACCCTCGAATCCTGTCCAACGACGCACGGGGGCTTGTGGTTGCCATCATCTTCCTACCCAATGGCGCATGGCCATCTTGTTGCCGTCCGACGGTGCTCGACGGCTCGGAGTGGCCAACGCAGCGGCGCACACCATCCTGGCGGTAGCGTGATTGCTCGCTGCGGCTGTCCCAGCGACTGTGTGGGTGCTTGACGTTGTCGTCGTCCCAACGCCGGCGACCGCGACAGTGCCGGCGGCAGTGCGTGTTGACTCAGCGTGGCTGTTGGACGCTGAGCTACTAAATTCCCAAGCTAATGCCCTCCTCGATATATCCTTGTCTGCTGCCACCACGCAAACGTCTGCCCATTGTCCACTATATCCTCTCTCTCTCTCCAGATCTCAGTCGAGGACCGGTCGGGCTATGGAGGCGGTGTTTGTGTGTCGACGATCGGCATCACCGTCGCGGCCTGCGGCTAGCGCCTGTGCTTTGCGTCGTGGTTGAGCTCGAGGTCCTCTCCTCGCGCTTGTGTCATGCACCCGAGCTTCTTCATTCTCGCCCTTGCAACCTGTGGCCTGTGGCCAAGCTACGCCTTGCTGTCGTCCTCGTTTGTTCCACGCGCTGTGTCGTCGTTGTGGCCCAAGGTCGGCACAACATGAGATCCACGTCTCGTTGGCGCGAGCGCTCGTCCTCACTTGTGCCCATGTCTGACCACCGCCTCCATGTCGCAACCGTCCGGACTTATAATAAATAATTAAAGAAACCTACTTCTATACGATGCGGACGTGAGAAGTTGAACCTGGCCTTTAGGGACTATAACGTGCGGGAGACCTTTACGGACTTCAACAGGCGGAAGCAAGTCCTATACGGGGAAAAACAGCTAATTACGTACGGAACTGAGACTGGAATAGGAACGGAATATTACCTATCTATAAATAGTATGGCAGAAACCAAATAATTTCAGAAATTTTGATAATTAAGTAGTAGATATAGATATAGATATAGATATAGATATAGATATAGATATAGATTCACCTTATATGTGTGTGGACTGTCATGGTTCATCTTATTTCTCGTCCTATGGTACATAATGCTGCTACAGTGATGCTGGGTGTCCAGCCGAATAAATGTCCATACATACATACGTGAATTCTGGGTATATATCACCTTTCTTCCTTCTCCCTTTTTTTAGACGAAAATTCTGGGTATCACCGCGTAGCAGCAGTGCTGGATGGGCCGCTCGACAAATCCGGCATTCGGCGCGCCACGCTTTTTGCTGGGCTGCTACGGGCCCGACGGCCTAATGAGCCTCCTCCGTATCACTAGCCGACAGGCGTCATGGCCTGTAGCCAGTTCTTTGTGGGGTGGGACCAGTTGCAGGCAGCTCTTCCGGGCCCCGGGTTCTCGCCGGACCCCGCCTAAAAGGCTCCAAGCCCCGGAATGGAACCCGCGACTGTACTGTACGGACGGACGTCGGCGTCTCCGGTCCACGCCCACGGTGGCCGAGGTGCAGCAGACCCACGGCGGGCGCCCGATTCCCAACTCCCAAGTATATTCCCTCGCCGGCGTGGCGTGGGACGGGAATCATCAGATG
>JAKNSH010395163.1:0-11668 GCA_027790015.1 Cymbopogon flexuosus
AGCGCTGATGGTCGATCGTATGGACCTGACTGATGTTTCACTCGAGGGTTTCATTGCAGGGATGTGGGATGCCTGCACCCTGTGGATCATTATTTGGTGGTGATTGATGGCACGCACAGACCTAATTGCGGGTCATATATATGGTGGTGACCGGTGATTGACGATCGAGGATGATTGACGATCGAGGAGAATATACATACAGTACTACTCTGTTACCCAAAATACATCATTCCCGGAAAAAAATAATTGTGCTGTACAAATTAAGAAGCAAGGGGAAAATTCACCATATCGGGCCATGTATGTACATTTGACGGTCGGAGATACTACTACGTGGGGTGTAGTGTAATTATTACCAAGTACTAACACCGTACAGTCACAGTAAAGCGCGGCAGTACTTGTAGATTGCGCGAAGATCTGTGGCCTACGCGGGGCTCTGAATCGCTCACGTCCTGGCCGCAAAAGTGGCTCTCGCGTATACTAGGGCTCATCAACCTATGCCGGTCGTACTAGAAATTATGCTCCTGTGTACGCCGTCGCCAAGTCACCAGTGACCAACCATTGTAGCAGAATTAATACGGATCGACTAGTAGTAGTACTCTTGAAGTGAGCACAAGCTACACAGCACAGCATGCAGTGTCTCTCTACGTGCAGTGTAGTAGGAGTACGTACGTTACGGTGTCCTTCCTACCCTTCGTTCTCTGCTACTAGAAAGCCTGAAGCAGCAGTAAAAGTGTACTGTACGTATAAACTACCGCCCGACACGGCGACACAACATTGTCATTGCCTGTTGTGCTGCTGGTACTACGTACGTACTGTACAGTAGTACGTGCTACTCCTACTGCTCTGCAGCTCTGGTATAGTACTCCGTACGTACATTACTCTGCTTTGTAATGTACTGTACCGGTAACTTTCTTTGCCAGGGATCTAATGCTGCAGCTTTTGCGACCACGATCGGTCGATCGCATCGCATGCACATACGTGAAACACCTTTATATTTACCACTTTGTAGCAAGAGTGTTTGACTGGGAATAAATACCCAACTCCATGTGAAAAAGCAAATTAGCGACCTTGAGTTATATGCTAGCTATTACTCCACCAATTATAGAAGTATCATACAAGTACATAAACGATGAAAGTAAGCCGCACGTTGGTGCAGCTAGCTACAATGCTAGCTAGTCCTGCACTAGCTAGTACGTCTCAAAGCGTTATAATGAAACAATATTCAATTCTACCGTTTGTATGAAAGCAAAATTCTACCTACGTGATAGATGTTCCCCTGGCATTTCATTGAACGAAATTTTCTTTTGACCCAAAACTTCTTTTTTACAGCATACAGAATATATATGCAGGTCCCCAGCTCTCCATGCATGTGATTAAAATACTAAATTAGCATAATTTTCTTACTTCCATTCACGTACTGTCGTCCTCTCATTTCATATATTAAAAATTTTAGTTTTGTTTAAACGATAGTCGTGCATCGGATGCCAGTTTTACGGTTGTTGAACTCTTCAATTAGCTTTTCCAAACAAAAAAAAAGTCTTCTATATTCTACAAACCTAGTTAAAATGCCTGGTAAAGGCGCTATTTACCATCGGAATGGCTATTTTTTGCATGAAAATGTTTACAGCTTAGCAGTTTGAGATGCACGAATTTTACTTTTCTCGATTAAATTCAAAATTAGCATATGTTTGAGATGCCTGAATTTTACAAGATTTCAGCAAAAACATCAATTACAGCTGAAGTTTGTTACTGCTGAAATATTAAAAAAAAATGTCATGGCGCAAACAGAGTCTTCACAACTTGAATTTTGAGTATGAGATTTGAGGGGAAGTCCATATATTGGAATATGTCTTTAATGTCTTATAAATCCAAGAGTTAAAAACATGTAAGCATGTATTAACTAAATGGTGCATGCATATATAAATAGTAGCATATTGTGTCCTTGCATAAGTTGAACACACTCTTTCCTGCCCGTGGCGGATCTAGAACGAGCCAATATATAGGATGGTTATCTTTTCACTTTCTCATGGTTTAACGCTAGTTTTCTATCGCCCGCTAAAAATAGTTGTGTTCGTACTCAAATCTGTTTTGAAATTATGCCATTTCTGGTAATTAAATTAGTTCGTTCGTTAACTAAGTAGAATCTTCTGAAATGTCATGAATTTATAAACTGGAGACAACAATTTTATGATTCCAATAAAATCAGCAATCATGTTAGCAAGCAAAAATCAATTGTGTCCACGGCTACAAGTAACATGTTAAGCGTGTTGTGCGCACGCACACACGCACGCAAGTGTGCCTTTAGTTTTAACGCCCTGCATAAATCGAGTACAATCTCTTTTTCCCGCGCGGTGGCGGATCTAGAACGAGACAAATAGGACCGTTATTTACTTCTCTCTCTCCCGCTATAGGGTAATAGGCGGGCCAACGGCTAGTTCTATTTCCCGCGAAAAGCATATGCATTCATATATATACAAAAATCACTTGCCTGTATTTTCAAACACATGCCATTCTTTTAATAATGAAACTAGTTATTTCATTTTTAGTCAGACTAATTATATTTTTCTAAAACGACGTGATTTAAAAACCGGAGGCACCGGTTTTTATCTTTTATTGCCCCAAACAAAATGAACAAATATGTTATTAGTATACAAAAGTTGGCTCACTTTGCTGCCCAAAATGTAATGATTTGTTACTATATATATGATCTAGGAAGAGTGAAAAATATTGGACAAGCTCCAAGGCTCTAAGCATGGGGCCAATCATGGTCAATGTCTATTTTATGCCGTACCATCACTAATCAGACCTAGACAAAGGGTCTTTTGTTGCAGAAACTAAGCAGCGAGGGAGATAGCGAGATAAGTACGTACGATGAGACAAAATTTTAATTGACCGGGGCATGTGCAGTTTCCCGTCCGGGGCTGACACGCAGGGACGAGCGCCCGATCTCCTCACCACGTGCGCCCCCCGAATTAGCTGCGGCGCCTCCATCACCCACCAGACACCGCCCGGCTGTGTTCGATCCCTTCGTCCACCACCCATGTGTACATGTACGCCGAGAGCCGGATTGGGTTGGATCGGAGAGAGAGCCGCGGCGGACACGACGGTGCTTTTGCCCCAGAAGCAAAGCAACCCATGATGTGCGAAGCCCTACGGCAGGAGAGTCGCATTGCCCTCTCTCTTTTTGCAGCTTTCGTCGCAGATTTGGCAATCGAGGGCGGTGGCCGGATCGAGTCCGACTCGCACGCTGCTGCTTGTGCCTGTAGCGAGCATGCGTGGATGCAATGCTTGACTCGGGGAAATGATGTGATTGCTGTGATTTGGCCGGCGGAACCAAGCTATGAACCTAGGATCGAGCGAGCTTGCTTTTGTTTATCCCATTTGATTGTGAGAGTTTATATTCTGCCTAATACATACGTGCTCGCTCTAGTCTAGTAGTTCCAAAGGAAAAGGGAAATTAAAGGAAAGTCCACACTACGGGGGAAAGCAATGGCAGGATGGACTTGAGGGTATAAACAGTAAGCTAGAAAGGTACCGTCACTACTATGAAAGGAAAAAATTCTCTAGATTGGGCATAAAGGCCTCCCTTTGCATTGAGCAAATTGGAGTTTATTTTTGTTGGGGGTTTAATTGGATTGGAGGTATCTTGTCACTCATTCACAGGGTATATTCATCATTTCATCTAGAGGTTCGATCTGCTGCGCGCGCACATAAAAAGGGGATTCCATAAATGACACTCGACTATTTCTTTTAGCAAGTGGGTAAATCGTAAGCAAACCCAAAGACCTCACACAAATTTTCCAAAGGAAGGCATGCAGTAGAAATATATTAGTCTGTAATTGGCAATAGAGTTCACATGAACTGTTTGGTCTGTATTAACAATAGCAATATCTTTAACCCAAAAAGAAAATAGCAATATTACAATCGCAGGAAATTGGGAGGAGTATCATGGAAACTTTCCACGAAAAGCTTGTACTAGCTCGGAAATGTAGGATAATGCTATGAGAGCCTATCCATCTATGACCTATATCTATGGGTTTCTTTGATTTTTCTTCTGGTCATTCAGCCTCTGATTCTGAGAAGCATGACTGCATGAACAAAAAGAAGAAAAATAAAAAATGAATAAATAAAAGACACAAGAAAAAGATTAAAGAAAATAGGGGGCCCTAGCCTAGTAGTATAGAGAGAGAAATAGGTGCCCATGCGCCCACGCCCAATAGCATGGCTTCTCTGGCGCTGTACCTTTCAGCTTTATAATCTGCCCCCTCCAAGCAAATCCCACAGCCAGAGCCAGAGCCGGGGCTCGCCCACACTCCCTCCCCCCTCCTCCTCTTCCTCCTCAAAACTCTCTCTCCCTACCTGAAAATTCTCCACATACTCTGGTGCTAAGTGGTGGTGGCATCTCGCTTAGGCGAGATCCCCCTCCTCCTCCCCCGGTTTCCACTCTGCTCCACCCGAGTCGACTCCTTCTTCCCTGCTGCAATCAGCTGGTCGGCTCACAGCAGCAGAGGAGGAGTCCATTGGAGGAGCTCCACCCTGGGCTCGATCGGCGCCGGCTGCTGCGAGATTCCGCGAGGTAGGCCCTTTCCTAGTGTCCTTGCTGAATTCCGATTTGTTTCCAGCGTCCAGGTGGTGATCTGAGGGGGCGGGGAAGTGCTGAATTTTGGCCTCCTCGTCCTTCTCCGTCCCAATTCTGCCTGGACCTTCGAGAATTGCCGTCCTCGGGACGCGAGGGGTGCTGTTCACGGCGTGTGGGGGCTTTTGATCTGTGAATTATGGGAGATGGAGCCACCTTTTCCCTCTCGCCTTTACCCGAAATCTCGTGTGAACTGTGGGTGACAGTGATACCACTCTGCTTTGTGGGAGTTCTTGAGCTGAAGTGCTGGACAGTCTAATTTAGCCGTTAATTTGAGTCCGTGTTTCCGTTTTTCTCTTCCGCTGAATTTGGGAATTCGGTGATTTCTATCCACTAATAAATGCTCCCCCTTTCTCGTTTATCTTGAATTTAAATCCAAGTGGTTAATCTAACACTACTTCCACTCCTCTGTTCTGCGTGCATACCCTGACAGCGCGCGATGTACCGGGTGAAGAGCGAGGGCGACGGCGACTGCGAGATGATGCTGCAGGACCAGATGGACTCGCCGGCGGCCGACGACTTCAGCAGCGGAGGCGGGTCGCCTCACCCGCACAGGGGCGCCGGGCCGCCCCTGAAGAAAGGGCCATGGACGTCCGCGGAGGACGCTATCCTGGTGGACTACGTCAAGAAGCACGGCGAAGGCAACTGGAACGCGGTGCAGAAGAACACGGGGCTGTTCCGCTGCGGCAAGAGCTGCCGCCTCCGCTGGGCGAACCACCTCAGGCCCAACCTCAAGAAGGGGGCCTTCACCCCGGAGGAGGAGCGCCTCATCATCCAGCTCCACGCCAAGATGGGGAACAAGTGGGCGAGGATGGCTGCTCATGTAAGTTCCCTGTTCTGCGCTTCTGCACATCCGTATTTCGAACGTACAGTATTTCAGTCTGCACATGTCGAATACTTTGATTCCCTGCTCTGCGGTCTGATCAGGTGAAGTTTGCAGGGAGAATTTATGTGTTCGTTGGGTCTTTATTACGTATACATGCAGTCTTTAATTCAGGATGCGTATTTCTGCAGTTATTTAGCGAACTATTCTATTACGTGTCAAGTACTGGAACTGTAATGATCTGTCCATGTTGCTTAATGTTGCTGTTCTGCAGTAACTCATCTGATTTTCTACTTTAATTCAGTAGTAAATACCAAACTTTTGGTTCAAAATTAAGGCTTGCTGACTTTCTTGTAGCAACCTGCTAAAATCGTCCTGGTATCAAAGATTCTGGTCCACAAGTGCTAATTTTCTAGTATCACTCCTGATCTGTGATACCAAGCAATGATCACTTTCAAAATATTTTTTTAGCTTTGGCTTTCAACTCCATATGACTTGTCATTGTTACTCTTTTATGGATAAAGACATAGCTGGTAGTCATATTCAAAGGTAGGAATACTTCACCTGATCAGCAGAGATAGGCAGATAGCTACTGCAGAGGCTGACTCTAGTTTCTCTGTCATTAAAAGCATGTTATCCATGGTACCGGTTTTTTTTTCTTTAAATTTCAAGAATCATCTAGAGGGCACTCAACACGAGCCATTATGTCTGACCAAGTAGTCGTGCCTTTTTTATTTTGCAATCTCTAGACCTTATAAAGCTAATATTTTTTCCATTGTGTATGCACTGCAATTTGGCAAGGTATGAATTCGAGTCCATTAAAAGGCTACGCCCAGGCGCCAGTGTCTTCAATCGAAAAATATGCTACTATGTTTGAAATATGTAATATGCCTTACCTGTGTGCATATGTTCCTAGTTAGTCCCTATTTTTACCCTTAACAATCTTTTTTTTTATGGAATACCCTTAACATTCTGTGCATAGATTTTTCTATACTGTCGTCATTAACCTTGAATGCTCTTCTCAGTTGCCAGGGCGTACTGACAATGAAATTAAGAACTACTGGAACACTCGAATAAAGCGATGTCAACGAGCTAGCCTTCCTATCTATCCTGCTAGTGTATGCAATCAGTCTTCAAATGAAGACCATCATCAAGTGTCTGGTGATTTTAACGGCGGCGGGAACATGTCCAATGATCTTCTATCTGGGAACAGCCTTTATCTACCAGATTTTACCAGTGACAATTTCATTGCTAATTCGGAGGCTTTATCCTATGCACCACAGCTGTCAGCTGTTTCAATAAGTAATTTGCTCGGCCAAAGCTTTGCATCAAAAAACTGTAGTTTCATGGATCAGGTAGACCAAGCAGGGATGCTGAAACAATCTGGCTGTGTGCTTCCTGCATTGAGCGATGCCAATGACGGTGTGCTTTCCTCAGTTGATCAATTTTCAAATGACTCTGAGAAGCTCAAGCAGGCTTTAGGTTTTGATTATCTTAATGAAGCCAATGCTAGCAGCAAGAGTATTGCACCTTTCGGTGTTGCACTTACTGGCAGCCATGCCTTTTTAAATGGCAACTTCTCTGCTTCTAGGCCCACAAATGGTCCTTTGAAGATGGAGCTCCCTTCACTCCAAGATACTGAATCTGATCCAAATAGCTGGCTCAAGTACACTGTGGCTCCTGCAATGCAGCCTACTGAGTTAGTAGATCCTTACCTGCAGTCTCCATCAGCGACCCCTTCAGTGAAATCTGAGTGTGCATCGCCGAGGAACAGTGGTCTTTTGGAAGAATTGCTTCATCAAGCTCAGGCACTAAGATCTGGAAAGAACCAACAACCATCGGTCCGAAGTTCAAGTTCTTCTGCTGGCACACCTTGTGAGACTACTACGGTTGTTAGCCCAGAGTTTGATATGGGCCAGGAATATTGGGAAGAACAGCCCAGTTCTTACCTCAGTGAATATGCTCATTTTAGTGGAAATTCTTTCACTGAATCCACTCCTCCTGTTAGCGCTGCATCTGATATCTTTCAGTTCTCCAAAATTTCTCCTGGTGAGTACATTTTCATCACTGATCCTTTCTTTCAATAATCAATTTGATTAGCTCAGTTACTAGATGCTTATTCGTTTGCAGCACAAAGCCCTTCAATGGGCTCAGGTGAGCAGGCGTTAGAGCCTAAACATGAGTCAGCAGCTTCACCTTACCCTGAAAACTTGAGGCCTGATGCATTATTCTCTGGGAACACAGCTGATGCATCCATTTTCAACAATGCCATAGCAATGCTCCTAGGCAATGGCACTAATGCCGAGCACAAACCTATCCTTGGTGATGGAAATGTGCTCGATTCTTCCTCATGGGACAACATGCCACATGCTTTTCAAATGGCGGAATTCAAATGAGTTCCATATACTTCTTTGTGATGCTGAAGGGCTTCTTGCTGCTTGTTTTGGGGTCAATATCAGGGAAGGCCTCATTGATTGTGTCGCTGCATTCTGACAGACATCTTTGAGGGCGTGCAGGTGCAGCAGCTACCAGATGTTGTCTTCATGCGAATAGTCCTTTTGTCTAATAAAGTGCATGAAGATAACCAGGATATTAAATTTTTTTGCTTTGTATTTAGAGAACCTTTTTTGTCATCCCTGTCAGGATTCTGTTGGAAACGTGTTATGATTTTTGTTTGAACGATTTAATATCGGCTATTGATATTGTGCTGTGTGCTATCTCCTGATGCATTTGCATGTGGTAGCAATTTGTTTAAGTATACACCGTCATTGCTGCTGGCACATCGTTTTGTGATATCAAATTGAGAAATTATATGCATGTATCATGTTTGTGCTCCTGATCGAGTGAAAGCGCCAATCCTTGCACCACCAGTTCTAGCTTTCCCTGCCTTTGAAAATCTACTAGCTTTAGCTGATGGCTGAAGGAAAAAGCAAGGATAAGATGCCAGGTGATGAATGATTAAGGTTGCAATATTGTGGCTTCAGAGTTGGAACCCAAAAGTTGTTGTATCATCTACGACACTAGGAGGTCGCGGCACTGCACGGTCGCAAACGGTGTGTACCTAACTTCTCTGATATCAGTTCCTGCGTTGGATTGGTCCTTTTGGTTTCACACGATCAATTTCTTTTATTCGTTCATTCTGTGTGCTACACATCCTCGTACTTAGGGTCATTTGGCATGCAAGGGTGCAAACCATGTCTACACTATTTCTTTTTACATTTTGCGGGCTCCATTTTGAGTCCAGGATTCTCAAAAGTAGTAATAGGGAAAAATAAACAAGGATTCAACTAGTAGTTGACAATTGTAATCCTACTAGCGGTATTTGGAAGGTAGGTATCTTTCTAATGGAGCATTTGGATACTCGTAGACGTGAAGAAATAGAGATCAGACATACAGTATACACAAATGAAGGTTTCCATATGCTGATCCCCATCTTAGATTTCCAAGATTCCTATGGATTAAGCCATACGAATTTTATTGGATTTCGATATGCTCATCAGTCATTTTTTCATAGGACGATAAGAAATATTCCAATTCTATAAATTTCTCCGCCAATTATTTGTTACACGGGCTCGACAAATCGAAAGTGCAGTTCTCATGTCGAATCTGCCGATCAATCCTAAAACATAAACTATTTTGCAAAATCTAATGCTTTGGAACTAGACAAAAATGTTATGAAGCAATGAAAGGACATCATTGGTTGAACCATCGAGTACAACATAAGACCAACCCCTCCGATCCTTGTTCAACCTTGTTGGGCAATTGATTTCTTCCCTGTGGTAAGTGCCAATGAGGTCGACAACCTAGAACTACTTCCTCATGGGGGAGTGTGCAAAAGCACCACTGATTTCTTCATTATGGTAAGTGACAATAAGGTCGACAACCTATACTTACTTACGGGGGAGCGTACAAAAGCACCATTCTTCTTATAGATAATGACTACAAAGGAATGTGCAAAAGCACCACCCTCCTTACAGATAATGACCACAAATTGACCTTCTGCCGATGAAATTGACGTCCACAGTTACCCTATATATCTCCAAGTTCATATAGTTTCTCCTAAACTCATGATGTTTTTGTTTTTTTTTCCATACAAATACAAAAGATATACCCTATATATCTCCAAGTTGATATAGTTTCTCCTAAACTTATGTTGTTTTTGTTTTTTTCATACAAATACAAAAGATATATTTAAGAAAAAGAAAAAGCTTGTGCTAGAGACGCAAGGAAACCCCGGTCTTTATAGTCAAAAAAAAAAAGGGAAAAGAGGGGAAACTCATGAAGAAATCAGTGGTGCTCCGAACAACGGCAAAGGCAATGGCAGCAGTGACGAGTCTACGACTACGACCTAGTACGAGAGAGACGTGCGGGGGCGCGCGCACCCGCGCAGCGTGATGTATGTGAGGCGGCCCGCCGGCCCCGCCTGCACCCATCCATCATCAAGGCCATCACGCGATGCGCGTGGCATGCATGATTTGGGCACGACACGAGCCAGCGCCGCGCGCCCACGCAGGCTCCGTGCACGTACCTGCGGCCTGCGGCTGCGGGGCTGCGGCGGGCGGTGCCGTGGCGGAGGTACTGCGGCAGTGCCAGTGCGGCGGCACCAAAGATTACTGCTGCTGGCGCCTGAAGCACTTCCTGCACTCTGAACCGGTGAACCCCTGATCAGCAACGAATCGATCAGCGGACGGCGACTGCGGCGATGCAGAGGCGGCCATGAAGTGAAGCGCACACAACAAATTGCCGACACGTAGAGTACATGAGGTTGATTCTTTTGGTCTGCAGCTTCTTGAACACGTCCTTGAAAGAACTTTGCTTGTTGAACACGTCCTTGAACGAACAGACCTGTCCTCAGGATTGTTAGCATCTTTGGATTTCTTTCTTTCTTGTTCTTGGTTCTTTGTTCTAACAAATAAATAAATAGATAATTAAATAAATAACTAGATTTCTGGAACTCTGGTACTGTGTTGTTGTCAATGCACGCATGTGAATTGTCTCCCTTTAGATTAGAGCTCCATTGATGTCAGTATGGCAACTCATTTCTTCAGAACTACCCACTCTCAGAGTCCGGACTGTCGACTCCCAAGGTCTTGTGAGAACCACGCGTGGTTCAGCGGTTGGTATGTTGTATTGCGTGCCTAACTGCGTGCTTGCGTGCGTAGTACATGTACTCTGTAAAACTACTAGTCTTTTTTAGGAGACAAAACATGCATGAACAGTGTTGGATCTTGCTTAAATAGTTGGCATCGACGTGTTCAGAAATGCAACCATGGAATAATCCACGGTGTTTTTCTGCTGGCTGCTGCCGTTGGCCGCGTCGGTTCTTCGTCGAGAAGTGGCTGTGGTTGACCACTGCGCACCTGCACCCCGGACGGATCTGGATTTGTACTGTACGCTGGTTCATTGCTCCACTGCACGGTGACAACTGACAAATTAAGACAGGATTCTTGTTAGATTGATGGTAAGAAAAAGGTTGCAGCCACTGGCTCTCTGTTCTGCTGATTGATAAGTTAGCTGTTTTGGCTAATTCAATAGTTTTACGTGAGAGAATAATTTAAAACAAGTTGAAACAAGCAAAAAAAAAAGAAAAAAAAGAAGAAGAAGAAGAAACAGTATCTCGAAGCATTGACCACTTCTTCGGTTCTTCCTTTACAGTACTCTATTTTTCAATCGCACAAGGCCGGACTCGCGGAGCGCGGCAGTGCACGCCCATATTCCACGGCTCCGTATTGGTTGCCAGTCAGTCTCGTTCAACTAATAACGGGTCATCAAGTACGGAGCCACAGACCATTCAGATATACAAAAATTAACGTCCAGTACAATACGGAGTCTATTTTGCCCGTTTGCCGGACTGATTCGTCAGTCACCGTCAGCACGCACGGCATTCAGCGGAGCACCAGCTGACTGAAGCGAGATCCGAAGCGCAGTGCCGGCCGCGTAGCCTCCGACTCCGACAGCGTAGCCTGCGCCAGCAAAACGACCGAAAATTCTTACCGCTGTCGCGGTGTCGCTCCACGCTCGCCTTCGCCGCCCCATTCGCGGCACGGAGAGCCCCGGGCCCCACGCGTCAGGGACACCACCGTCAGCCGCACGGAACCGTCCCCGTCACCGCGGGCAAACGCCAACGCCGCAACGCAGACGGAACGCACGGCGGGGCCCGCCACTCCGGCCCGGCCGGCTTTCTGCCGCTTCCAGCTCTGCTACTCCGG
>JAKNSH010395516.1:0-15901 GCA_027790015.1 Cymbopogon flexuosus
ATATGATTATAGGGTTAATTGGATCTGTGCCATTATAACTTCACCATTTTTGAAACACACCATTACTATTCAAGAAACTATGTCAGTGCCATTACAATTGTTTCCTACTTTGAAATACGCCATTATCTACACTCAGAGGCGTATTGGGCCCACTTTCAGGCGTCTTCCGTACTTTCGTATGGACACTTTTGCCCCTGCTAGTCTCCCTCCTATTCAGTCTATGACGCATCAGGCCCACTTGTCATCCCTCTCCCATCCACTTATCTTCCTCGTTCCCAAGCTGCCTGTCCGCTTTGCGGCGCAAGCCACCCCGTCCACGCCGGCCAGTGTGCCGCCCCCGCTCCCTTGCCGCAGCTGAATAGGAGGCATGGTGACCCACCATCGCGCTCGCCCATGGTAGCCCACTTGCACGCGAGCCCGGCGGCGGCGCTTCAACCCACCCACATGTGTGCTTCTTGGCGATGGTGCCGTGGCCGGGGAGCAGCGCGCACGCGCAAGCCCAGCGGCGGCTTGTTTGGAGCGACACGACGGCCCGCCCGCGTGCTCGCCCAGCGGCAGCGCGGCGGCCTACCCACGCGTGCTTGCCGGCCATGGCGCAGCCACCTACTCTTCTGGTGGCAGTGCAGCAGCGCGCAAGCGCTCGCGCGGCGGCGCTCGGCTAGCCCTAAGCGGCAGACCGCCCTCGCGCTCGCCCGGTGGTGGCACGTCTAGCCCTAAGCGGTAGACCTCCCTCGTGCTCGCCCGGTGGCTGCATGGCACAGCCAGTCGCCTGCTCTCCCTGTGGGCGCGCTTGCCGGTGGTGGCACGATAGGGGCGTAGCTCCCCGGCGGTGCTCCCCTGCGGCATGCCTAGCCATGCCGTGCTCCACGTCGCCAGCGAGCAGAAGACGGGGTGGAGCAGCGGGAGACATTGGTGCGGGGCCTGCTGGCAAGTGCCTCCTCTGGAGGATGAAGGTAGAAGATAACAAGAAGGGTCCACATGTCAGTCAGTGTAGAGGAGGGAGAGTAGCGGGGCTATTTTGGTCTATACGAAAATACTATTGTGTGCTTGTGGGCCTAAGTAGCTCTTAGACGTAGATAGTGGCATATTTCAGCTTTCACAAGAATTACAATGGCAGCTGCCCAGTTTCGCGAGTTGTAATGGTGTGCCTCCAAAACAGCAAAGTTATAATGGTATAGATCCAAATAACCCATTATTATACCTGTACATATTCAGCTTTCTACAGCTGAGAAGGAATGAATTTAAACTCATGCAATTAAAAAGTATTGAGATAGGTCCTGCTCTTTTTTTAGCAACTGTGAAACCCTCCACATCTTTTGTGAGAATGCTCACATGTCATGTTTTTGTGAATACTGTTAGGAATGAGTCCACCTTGAAATGCCCAAAACTTGTTTAATGTATGGTACTCTTGCAAATATAAGAATTTTCGATCATTCTTACTGGTAGGTGAGGTGGCTATTTTCTGGTCAATATGGATAACAAGGAACAAAATTGTTTTCGATAATTGCCGACCAATTCTCTTTTACAGGTGTTATTCAGGGGGACCTATATGGCTTTGGTTCTAGGTCCAGTTGCAACAGTGCGAGAATCAACAGGCGCTTATGGTGGGGACTTCTCGAACTTTGGAGACCACGGCAATAAGACTCTTTGCATCGTGTGGATGGCCATCTTTATTTAGAATTGGGTTTTGAGATGGTTTTATTATAAAAACTATGTTTTCCCAGAGTTGTTGAGTTGTAATAAGTTGATCTGATTCGTCATCACCGGGCATGAAGCCAGATACATACACTTTCCATTGTCCAAAAGGAAAGCTACTAAATGATACCATACTAAGTCAGTAACAAGAGTGGACACATTAGTGGCAGATTAAACTACATATTAACCACGGGATGTAATAATTTACCAAACTCTCAGATGAATTATAGTGCGTAAAATTATTGCTGATCATCAATCAAGCAATCAACCAATTTATAACTACAGGAAACAAGAGTTGAGATATGCAGTCTCGACCTGATGAATAAGATATGCAGTCTCGACCTGATGAATAATGTACCTCTATGTAAGGAAGTATACTGTACTAATAAAACTTCACTGGTGTTGGAACGAAAATAGAAAAGGTCCAGACGTCCACGTGTTGCGTAATACTCAACTCTTGGCCCAACTGATGAGGTTGGTCAAACTGGGCCGTGTGTTCCGCAGACATGCAGAAAAGTAGTTTCCTCTGTACATCACAGTATGCATCATCCTATAGATACTTCTATATACTAGCGGAAATGCACATGCAGCACGCACGTGTAGCGTGTCTTATGAATTAATCTAGCGGAAGTGCACGTACGGCATGAACGTATAGGGTGTCTTATGAATTAATCTAGTGGAAATACACATGCCGCACACACGTGTGGTGTCCTATGAATTACTCTAGTGGAAATGCCGCAAGTGTGTGGTAAGACATCTCTTAATAGACAAAAGGAAGTGCTGAGTACAACAATTAAGAAATTTTCTGTACAACATCGATATGAGCTGCACTGGCATTCGTATAGCCTAGAATAAACTCACTGTGAACTCTTGTGGATTGTCTCAGGGATGAGATCTTCCTTGTTGTGTTGTCCTTCGGTTACTCATTGTTTCCCAAACATTTTAAGGTATGAGATTATGCTTCTACATAGAAAAGCAACAAAGTCAGGATTTTGATTATTTTTGGTCCATACTTGTTTCCAATAAAAATATAGAATAGCGGTTTCCAATAAAAATATATAATAGCTCCATAAAATCAGGGTTTGGACATATTTTTGGCACATACTACTTTTCCGTAGAAATATATAATAGCTCATTGAACTAAAATCCTCATCCTCACATTGAATCCACCATCGAATGGAAGAAATATGAGTCTACACCATCCAACAAGATTATAATCAGCGGACAAAGAAGAGAAATTAACATTGATCTTGTAAATCATCTACTGACTACAAGTCCATGTCCTCAAGAGAGGATTAGCTCATAAATGTAACTACCTGAACTAACACTGGGAATATATAATTACCAATCAGCAAAATGAAGATTCAGAAAGTGCCTTGGAGCCTTGCTCTAGTCTTGAATTTTTTTACTCCATATAACATGAATTAGCTTCCTGAGGTGCATAGTTCACATTCAAAGAAATAGTACTACGCAAACAGAGGGGAAGTCCTAAACAAAAGGAAATTAGCCTAGCAAACTTAGAGGTAGGTCCAACAAATACAAGATTCCTCATCAAAAAGAACAGTACAACTTCAAATCATGTAGGAATAGGACGGCAGACACTTATTTTGATGAAATCATTCATAATCATCCGGCAAGGACAAAGCATGATCAGAATATCATTAGTAAAACTAGTCCATCACCCCGTGCTCCCGCACGGGTTAGAATAAAAATTAGTTGGTGGTTTTTTGTTTATTCTCTAATAAAATAGGAGGTACTCTATAGTTCCCATCCAATTGTTATAGACTTATCTTTAACTAATTAACTAAATGCTTATATATCTACATCCATAGTTTTTCCCTTTGCGTATCAACTCTGTGTAACTTTAATATGTATTTAGTTGAAACCACGGTAGCTTAGTTTAAACTATAACGGCCCTTGTTGCGGCTCATACCTTATATGACATTCTCAAATAAAGTTAAACCTATTGCACTTATAATATCTACAATGAACTCTCCGTGCTATCAATGAGAACTTTTATAATAAATTACACTCTCGGTACTATGAAGGGATAAATAATTATTTATAGCTTGCATCACATCGCATAAGATCAATGCTAGAGCTTGAAATTGAAATATAAGATGGGGCAGCAGTGCTAATATCAAGAAGATATGTAAAGTAAAATTCCTTTATTTTTCTATCAAGGCATTAAATTCCTTACTTAATAGATCATGAACAAATTAGGTTTCAACAAAAATTTTGTTATAGACTATTTACAATGTTGTGGCAACATGTGGAAACTATATAAATAGGCCCTTCAATTGGTGAAAACTTATTCTCCCTCTAGCTCTGCTAAAGGATATGTACATTTTTTAATTAGGCAAAACAGATAAGTACACAAATGTACATTAGTTCCTAGAGAGTGCTCACAAACTATGTGATTAGGCTTACTATATGTTATGAATAATGAAAATATATCATAATCAAAAGAATGAAAAATAAATATTAGCATTCTAAAAACCATACAAATCAAGACATATATAGATCAAAATGAAAATCTAAACTGTTGAATTGTGGGATAGGAGTTTTGTAGACTTTTTTTTTTACAAAAATTAGAATGCAAAGCCCATATGCAAAACCGTTGGAGTTGCTCTTAGAGTCTCTTGAAGATTCCTCTAAGACCAGATATCAGGATTGGTCATGTGTATGTGTTATTAATCGATTTGTTTTGATATTTTTCCATGTACAAATCAGTAATTGTGCAACAAATGGTTACTGTTTTTAAAAAATATCTAGTGTGCCATGTCATATATACCATGTCCCTTAATAATTTAGTAGAGAAAATAACAAAACTATAACCATATATTTTTGTGGGATTTTATAAAGTGAGTTAAATACATGTAGTTGTAATTTTAAGCCACAACTAACGTAGAATTATTATATCCATGTGTCCTCCTAAATTTAAGCCATAAAAAAGGTGATTAGATCTCCTCACAACCAAGCGCCCTTCTAAATTAATCTTAATGCGCATAGAGGATGCATCCTCACAAAAATTGTCCCTTCAATATTTCTTTCCTCCAATTTTCCCCTATCTCAAAAGTTTTTCAAAAGTAGTGTGTATTAGTCAAACTAATGCATACCTGATTTAGTTTTTCAAACAAAATCAAATTCAGCTGTTCTTCTATTGTAATGCGTTGATTTGGCTTTCACTGATCGTTGTAGTGGTCTCAAAATGCATCTCTTCTATAAGATTATCACTGGAATGTTTTTTCATTATATTGGAATATGGTGCATATATATATCAAATATAAATAACAATATGAGTTTTCTGTACCTGTTTTGTGCATTTAAAGTTTCATGGTCTAATTATTCTAGTTACATACGCACTTGGAGGAAGTGGAAATCTAATCTAATTTAATCCAAAAAAAGATGCGGACCTGTCCAATTTGCTTGACGAAGGAACATGCCTGTCTAATTTGCTTGACGAAAGAACATGAGGGGTGATTCCCCTGACGCACGCTCATATGCATCCACGCACGCGCCGTAGCCGGCCGGCCGGTCACATACATACGCCAATGCATCGCTGCTTCCACGCTCCCATGCATACACGCCGCACGTACTGCTGCGCTCGAACTCCTTGCTCCCGCACGCCGACAGGAGGGCTCTGTTGCCTTGCTGCATGCTCTCCGTTGCCCATCTCTCGCTGCATCTCTCGCCGCCCCATGGAAATAGTATTATAGACGGCAGAATCAAGATATAGATTAGATGGGTTACCATGCGTTACGTTGTTATAAGGGGCAGAGGTGGGTAATATTTAAGAATAGATATGGGTTATTTTATATTTTTACAGATAATGCCAACGGTGGAGAATTATGTAGGGAATTTAATAAATCTAATGGTTATGGTTGATAGAGGCCTACCAATTGATGGCTTGATGGTTCTGATTATTGTGAGAATTTTCTCCAATTTATCTTTTTTCTTAGAGCTTCTAGTGAGAAATAACATGGAGCCTGCTTTGTAGCCTCCAATTAGTAATAGTAAGATTTGAAAAAAGTTTGAATGAACCTGAATTAACATGAGCCGACAAAATTTGTGTAGCACCAAGAAGAACATCTATTGCTATATATATCTCTGTCTCACAGAGCTTCGTCATTAAAATGGAAACGCTAACCACCATTGTTCTCACTCATATAAAGTTATGAATGTAATAAAATTAATTTTACATTATTTAGATCTATTATTACTTTCTTCCAAATTTTACAAGATCCTGCATGGATTAGTACACGATTGCTTCTGTTATCTTGTACTGTTCATCGTCAACATGAGGGAACTAAAACAAATGCAACCATATTTTTCACAGGCAGAGAATAAAGCTATGAATGGAATAAAATTAATTTTACATTATTTGGATCTATTATTATTTTCTTCCAAATTTCACAGGATCCTGCATGGATTAGTACACGATTGCTTCTGAGCATCTCCAACAGTTGTTAAATGGACTTGCCATTCTAAAAATTTGATAAAAAAGGCCAAAAACAATCTCCAACAGTTTGCTAAATGGACTTACCAAATTCAGCCACTTGCCAAAATTACGATCTGCGCGTGTAACTATTCGCGGCGCGGATCTAACTTTCTGCCGGCCGCCGGACCGCCCCTTCCGCCGCTGCTGTCCAAACGCTGACACTTTGTTCTCTAACCTATCCCGTTGGATGCGTCTTGTCGAGACGAGTCCGTTGGTGCTACTCTTATCACCGGAAAGTTCACCGCCGGCGAGCTACGGCCAGTCAAAGGGTCGCCTTGCTTCTGGAAGGACTGTGACGCGATTTTATTTCTGTTCCTGGGTCCTGATGTAAAATACCAAGACACATAATTTTAAATATATAGCCTTAGTTGTACTATTGAAAGTCCAGAGTTCCTGATATAAAAGTTCGCTTAGCAATTTGGCAAGTGTTTTTTAGCAAACTGTTGGAGATGATATATTATTTCACTTGCCATATATTTTAGCAAGTTGCCAAATCACAAAATTTGGCAAGTGATTTTTAGCAAACTGTTGGAGATGCTTTTAGCTTGTACTGTTCATCTTTAGCCGTTACAATAAACACGCATGAACGGAAACCAAGCGGCGAGCACGAACCGGTTTGCTGCAAACGTCCCTATTCGCCAACACGACGTTGTCCTTCCCTGCCGGCCGCCTTGTCAATGGTGAGTTCGCTGCTGTCCGTCTCCACTGCTACGACCTCATCGTTGCCGTAGCGCTGACCCCTTAGGTGATGGCGTTGCTGTTCGCAACGTTGGCAGTCCGGCGGCGTCGCCGGGAGAGTGCGATGACAAGCGATGGACTGCGATGGGCAGTGCCCTGCGACTGGCCGGATGGGTCACGTGAAGGCGCTGCTGTTCCCGACTCCCAAGGGTGGTCACTCGGGACGCGTCGTCGCAGGCAGCGACGAAGAATTGCGATGGAATGTGCCCTGCGAGGCTGCGACCGGCCATCCGTCCGTTGTACGTCGTCTTGCGGTGGTGGTGTCTGCTGGGGCTACGTTGCCGATTGCCGAAGAGGGTTGCCGGAGAGGGCGACGATCCTCTGCCCACCGTCGTCTGGCGGTGGTGGTGCCCGCTGTGGATAGTCATCGGAGAGAGCGACGATGGGATTCCCTGGAAGGACTGCGATGTGCAGTGGTGGGCCGACGGGCGGAGACGTGGAACCGCAGCGGAGACTGTTTTTGGCGACGAAGAACTGCGGAAGACGTCAAGCGTCGCGACTGGCCAAGACGCTTCGGTGGGTATGGGTACGCGCGGCCGCGCGGGGTGACAAAAACCTCGGCATCGAGGCGTGGGAAGAGCGAAACACGCTTGTGTTTCATATGTTCCTGTTATCTTTTCCTCATGGTCCACCCGTCAATCTCCTCATGGGTCCACTTGTCAATCTAAAGTGGGTAGACATAGGCTGAGTAACAAATGATTTCAATTCGTACGCTCCTTTATAGTATAGAGATAGAGAGATAGATTCAGCTTTCTGCTGCTCAAAAGGAATGAATTTAAACGCATGAAGTTCCAGCTACTAAACGCATGCAATTCAAAAGGAATAGTGGTAGATCCTGCTCTTTATTTTAGCAATCTGAAAATCTGCAACATCTTTTCTTTGAATGCTCACATGACATGTCTTTGTGAAGAGTGTTAGGATTAATCCAGCTTGTAATGCCCAAAACTTGTTTAATCACTACTGGAAACTCGAATTTTTCTGGCATTCTATTTTCTGGGTAAATTTCTATTGCTACACCGTCAGAAAAATATTTTTCTGTGAGTATATGTATTTTTCCGTGGGTTTTTTGCACCCACATAACAAATCAAGTTTCCAATAGTGAAGGTATGGTACTCTTGGAAATATAAGAATCTTCTATCACTCTTACTTATAGGTGAAGCAGCTATTTTATGGTCAATATGGATAACAGGAACACAGTTGTTTTTAACAATTGCCGACCCAATTCCCTTTTGCAGGTGTTATTCATGGGATCTATTGGCTTTGGTTCCATGTCCAATTGCAACAGTGTCAGGATCAATAAGCGCTCATGATCGAACTTTGGAGACCATGGCAATAAGACTATTGCGTCCTATGGATAGCCTTCTTTGCTTAAAATTGAGTTTTGAGATGGTTTTAATATAAAAACTTTGTTTTTCCATAGTTTTTGAGTTGTAATAAGTTGATCCGATTCCTCTTCAACAGGGACGAAGCCAGATACACTTTCCATTGTCCAAAAAGAAAGCTACTAAACAATACTATAGTAAGTTAGTAACAAGAGTAGACACATTAGTGGCAGATTAATTTACCTGTTAACCACGGGATGCAATAATTTACCATACTCTTAGATGAATTACAGCACGTAAACTCATTGCTGATCATCAATGTTTTTCTTAAAAAAACATCAATCAACCAATTTATAACTACAGGAAGAAACAAGAGTTGAGATATGTCGTCAAAATAATCAGGCACCTTAGATGCAAAACTTGCATATACTTATGAGCATCAGGATCAGATATATGGTGTCCCCTGTGAAAATAGGTGTAATGTGATGTCTTCTTAGGCTCACGGCTCCATGTTAATATAGCTAGAAACAGCCCCTAGCGTGACACTTTACTTCTTGAACAACAAGCAGGACATCTAAGATGATCTTACTTACAACACAAGAATACAAAAACGCTAGAGATATCATAGGCCTATGGATAGGAGCCGCAACCAACTGCCTTGAGAAGCAATCTTCAGCACTATAGTAACAACCATATGTCACGCATATTCCCAACATCACCATCGCTGTATAAATGTGGAGAGAGAAAATTTACACATGGATTATGGGAGAAAAGAAGATGTAACTCTTGAATCTTCATGTATTATATATGGGAATTGTTGCGCTGTATCCAAAAAATACTTTTTATTTAAACAAAATTATTCATGTATATACAAGTATAGCACTATATCGTGGTTACTTAGTTGCACATGTGTGCTACTGAATTTATACAGCGCTATGTGTATGTGAACTGGCTATATATTTGCTGGCGTTGGACGTAACTTCGACTGTTGCTTTCCTTGTTCATATGCAGTCAATACCCTTGTACCATAACCTAACTATTTGAGCTGTTAAAAAAAAACCTATCTGACAAATTATTTGTTTTGGCAATATAAATATCTGAGAAAAATGGAAACAAAACCTTATACAACACTTGGATTTTTACATGCAACATCACAAGACATCTTGTTGCAAATACCTACCCTCCGTGGCCACTTACTGAAACTTCCGAGATTCAAAATTTTGAAATTTTCAAACAATCTTGGCTGGCGACTAACCCTTTATTAAAACTGTAGAGCTCGTCAAGACCTAAAACTTTGCAATTGGGACTTGTTTAATTTGAAATCATTTAGGAGCTGAAATATTCAATACAATATTACAAACTGTTGATAGAAAAGATAGGTACTAGAAATACATAGGAAAAAGAGTGTAGTCCAGTAGCTGAGAAGTGTTATATGTGTGCTGCAGGTCTTAAATTTAAACCTACAAAGACACAAAATTTCTGGTTTTATTTTTTTGGAAATTATTAACAGTGGCGGACATCACCTCCTCTCTCAATGGCATTAACAATAACCATTTGTTAGAGGCAACCATGCTGCCTACCCCTGGAAATGAATTTTGACCGTCTTAGAAAATCCTTTCTATAGTAGTGATATCTTTTGCCGCGTTTTAGTTGTAGAGAAGAGACTGTAGGATAGCAAACCACCAACCAATGTAAAAGCTGCAGAGACTGTAGGATAGCTACACACCAACCAATATAAGTTTCCTTGGTCTAGAAAACAAATTCCATGGATTGTGTATCCATGTATTCTATGATGAAGACGGGAGGATTTGTCGCAGATTTTTTTTAAAAAATAGAAAATATATATTCCATGTGGATTGTGTGGCTATACATTTTATAAGTAAGATGGGGGATGACTTTATCGCCAAGCACTACAGATATTATAAATCAACTATCCCTCAAATATTCGCTCTTTAATTTCGAGATAGGTTTACGATTGACTTTCCTATGCTCATAGACTTTTACCAATTGTTGTGGGGAGGAACCCCCGCCAAGGACCCCCACAGCCCGTGGCCCTTGCCATAGATCACGCACATTGCTACACCCCATGAACCCTCGCTATCGGGCCTACCCCCGATGAGGGGGATCTAACCACCACAGCATAAAGCGGCGACGGACCGCTGCATGCCTCATCTGTGATTACGGTTCAGTTGGGGAATTATTGTAGAAGAACGCAAGCAGAGTGGTTCGATCCTGCTCGGCCTATAAACGGGACATGGACTATAGAAGATTCAACAAGGCTATAAGAGTCACCCTTGCGAGCGACCACCAATCCGGAATATAGGGTACATTATACAAGCAATCGAGTCTAAGCACCATGCCTACACTATGAAGGCTACTCTAACTCTAGGGCTATTAGAATTAAAGTACTCAAAACAGAGTTGCAAACCAAAAGAACTATAATAACAATGTTACTTACTAAAAAATAAAAGTTGATCACCAGAGAAATCTCAGACTTAAGGTCATGAAGAACTCGAACCCACGGGTACAAGGCGTAGAAGAAGCCCGGACAGGCCGGCACTTCCTCCAAATCTCTTGCCTCTCTCTCTGTTCTAGTTCTAATTCAAGACTAGATTCTAAACCTAAACTAGAGGAGAACTAGTCTTCTTCTTGATAGCTAACCCTGATCCTAACTGGAGATATGAATTATGAATAGAGGATGATCTGCTTGGGGGTCTGGGTCTGCTTACATAGTTCGGTAGGATGAACCGCGGCCCTTAGATCAAACCGACCTTATTCAAGGGTCAAGATGTGAAGTAGTGGTCGGTTGTAAGCCATCACGGGAAGGAGAGGTCGATGCCAGGTGGGCCTAGGCCGGTCGGCCTGGGGATGGGGCTAGCTGGCCCCACTTGTCAGCCGCCGGGCTCTCACTTCTTTCCAGTGTCTTCTGTTGTCTTCCACGTCCTTCTAGTGCCATTTTCCGATCCATTTGCGCAAATAGTCATGTCATGGTGGGATTCCGTCTCTCCAGATCTTGTTGTAGTCCCTAGAAAATACAGTTTCACCAAAGCTGTGGAATTTTGTCAGTTTAAACCTTGAATTTATGTTGGTTCTAGTGTGCTCTAGAGTCTTCCTAAGTTGAATTCCGTAGCGGGATTGATATCTTTCTCATCGTGGCTCCAAATATGGCAAATGATATGTCTATTTCAGTCATCTCGACGAGCTCTTCACAATGGTGCACTCTAATTCGTTACTTAGGACACTTTTATCTGGTGAAATCATGAACTTCCTATAAAACAAGTGAGAACACCAAAACTCGTGGAATATCGTTAGTCGAAACCCTATTCTATGGTGGTGATCATATTTTATACCTTTTTCATGATTTATTGATGGTTTATGATGGGAGTTAATTACCATCAACAAGTTCCCCCACACTTAGGCTTTTACTCGTCCTCGAGAGAAGGTTGGATTACTTTACTTATAACTATAAGACAAGACATCAGCCGTAAAGTATTCCTACTTATACCTGTACTACGGGATTCAATGTGTCTACCACAAAACTTTGGGCAGTTGAAGAATGAAACAGCTTAAAACAGATTACCTTTTTCCTACGAGTCAAATTCATTGGAGTATTTGCAGTAATTTTGTAAAACGAAACATAGCTTACCTTTTCCTTCTTGTGACACACTCAATCAATCTGATATGTAGTATTTTTGAATCCTCACCAAGGAATAAATGATTGATGCCTTCACAACATCCTATCTCTAAAAAGATTGTATGTGGAGTTATAGGTAATTCAAGGATGTAGCATACTTACCTTGCATGTATTGTCAGGTCAAAACCGGGATCCGAGGAGAGGAATGTCATACCCTTAGATCAAGTTGTGCATGTGTGTGGAAATATTTGGTGGTTAACCTAATTCTACTGGTGCTCCTTGAACAGGTTTCTATCTTTTGAAAACTTGAAAACTTCTGCCTGGCATAGAGATCATGAGCTATCACTTTCTTTTCTCTTTTTTCTTTTTTGAATACTTGGACACTTGTTTATTTTTCTTTTATTTTACATAGCCTCATGTCTCTTGCCTGCAATACATAACTTGGAGAGAAAAATTAATCACAGACTTCGAGCACTTATTCTTCCTATAAATCTTTTTGGTTCTACTCCCAAGGTAGGAATAGATTTTGGGGCGAAAAGCATGTCATTGCATACTCCCAGTGTAGGAGTAGTAGATATATATGTGGAGTGTATGTGATCTTGATCTTGGGAGCATGATATACCTCTTAACAGGGGTCTTACACGGGTTAAACTAGACTCAACACAAAGCAAGCAGCTTATGAGCTAGTTTAAAATATTGCTATATCATGTGAGGCTTTGGTGGGATATTGCATTTATCATAGAGGAAAGTTGAAGCTATTACTTTTGATATTTTGAAATAAAATTCTCCAATGACAAACTTAAAGAAAAAGGTTCTCATTATTCTACTATCTCACATTCCTCAACAACTAAAGTGATATGGGGTCCCTAATAGAAGTTTCCAACAGTAACAAGACTTTTAGGAAAAGTGTTGTGTGAGTTTATCTTTAAGTCATGGCAAAGCAATTTTACTTTAATCGAGACTTATTTAGAACTTGTTTAATCAATGAAATTTCAATCTAATTCTAAACAGAGAGCAATATATATAAAAAAATAGAGTGTATGAGATACGTACCTGACTGTGGACGAAAGAAGAAGCAAGAAGAGGAGGTGGTAGGCCGGCCAGCCTAGCAATGAGGTCCGGGCGGCCTGGCCCAGTGGCCCGACATGGCCCGCTTCATCGTACGTGGTCTTGACGTTGATTGGTTCTATTTTCTCAGAATTTTGTGATTGGATTTCTCTAGTTGTGGTCGTGTCCTTCCCCCACACTTGTTTTCTGTTTACCTTCAAGCACAACATGTGGAGGCAAAACACATATCTAAAAATAATAGAGAGAGTAGATGACTCTAACAAAACTTTATTGATATCATTTAAGACACTTTATTATACTTTCAAGGAAAACTAGCTAATATTGAAAAGACTCTAACTTTTAGACTCTCAAACTGACTCTAAATCTTTAACTGACTTTCTAGATCACATATGCGTTATCAATCGACTACCACTCTCTCTCAATTCTCAAGCCTATTAGCTATGGTACGTGAGATGATATTGACATGGGACTTCAATCCTTGGTGCTTGATGTCGGTCTTATCCAACCTCTTAGTCAACCTCTCAATGGCCCCAACTAGGAAAGCTAAGTCTTGTTGAATCCTAGTGATGGCATGGGTGAGCTCATCCATCTTCTTCTCCAAATCAGCTATGGTGGTCTTCTTACGCTTAGGTTCACTAGATTTAGGAGAGTTAGAGGGAGATCTCTTCCTAGGGGGTACCACCTGGATCTGCTCCGGCATAGCCCAGACTCCATCTAGAGTGACACGTTGAGTGGACTTGTACTTCATGCAGGTGGCATCTCCAAACTTGTTGGTCTTCAACTTGGTTAGCGTCTCATTGTTGGGCTTGGGTGGCAATAGGTTGAGCTCCTTAGGCATGTGAAACTTGGAGAGCTTCGGCTGGCTTGGTCCTTCAATGGCAAGACAAGACGGTGGTGGCGTAAGGGTGAGAGTTGGCACGGCACGGGCGTAGAAGGATTGATGATGAACTGGCTCAATCTCCATCGGTGGCGCAACGACGATCTCCTTGGACGGGATGACAGCAAGGGGCTTGGGTTCAACAATGGCAAGCTCCTTTGCCAGAACGGGGACAATGGCCATCGAGTCATCGGAAGGTGGAAACTCGTTGATGTTGATCTCTTGGGCGCTGGTCATTGGAAATTGAGAAGAGGAGAACTTGGCTGTTGTTGTTGGATTGAAAGGAAAGTTGGTATGGCTCTGGGGCAGGCAGGGGGTCTGGTTTTATACTCCAAATCAACTTGCAGAAGGGGTCGGATCTAGTTTCAAATGTCTCGTAACGGGGAAAACAGATTCGGTTGAAAACCCACAGGAATAGGACTAGGAATACTTCAGAAGGGACGAGAGAGTCAACGGACTCCAAGACGGGGCCCAGGCAGGCCGGCCAGCCTAGGGGTGGGGCCGGCTAGCCCCACTTTGTGGTAGAAACTGAACTTTTTTCATATCATCTTCTAACTCCTTTCTAATCCTGAAAAATCAACTTTTAGCCCACAAAACTCTTCGGTGGCGACGGAGGTATAAAATTATGGGAGAAGGAAGAATTCGATCACGTCCAATTCCACAGGACTCTTGTCAGGTTCTAGAAAAATATTAAGTCTTTGACCATTTACCTTGAATAACGTACCTTCGTCATTTTGAAGTGTTATCGCTCCATGTGTTGACGTACTCACCACCGTGAATGGTCCTTCTCATTTGCTTCGTAATTTTCCATGTCCGAACAGCTTAACTTTGGAATTAAAAAGTAATACCTTGTCTCTCGGAGTGAAGCTCTTCTTGTTGATTCTCTTGTCATGCCACCTTTTGGTTCTCTCTTTATATATCTTTGTGTTGTGATAGGCTCTTTCACGCCATTCATCAAGTTCTGAGAGTTGCATCTTTCTTTTGACTCCAGCTGCTTTCAGATCCATGTTCCATCTCTTAATTACCCAGTGAGCTTTGAATTCTAGCTCAACAGATAAGTGACAGATCTTCTCGTACACGAGTTGATATGGAGTCATCCCAAGCGGTGTCTCATAGGCCGTTCGATAAGCCCACAATACATCTGGTAGTCTATCCTTCCATTTTGTTCCCATCTCGTTGACTGTCTTTTGCAGAATATTTTTAATTTGTTTGTTTGACTTTTCTGCCTGGCCACTTGTCTGAGGGTGGTATGGAGTAGCAACATTGTGATGGATCCTATGTTTTGACAAGTACTTGTGAAAAGTTTTGTCAATGAAATGAGAGCCTCCATCACTGATCACCATTCTTGGAACTCCAAACCTTGGGAATATTATTTCTTCAAACATCTTCTTGGAATGTTTAGAATCAGAAGTTCTGCATGGCATGGCTTCGACCCATTTTGAGACGTAGTTGGCTGCTACTAAGATGTATTCACTATTATTTGGTTTTGGAAATGGTCCCATGTAATCAATTTCCTAGACATCAAAAAGTTCAACTTGGAGGTTGTTTGTGAGTGGCATGGCATCTCTTGAATTGATGTTACCATGTCTCTGACATGCCCCACATTTTCGGACGAAATCTCTTATGTCTTGATACATGGTTGGCCAAAAGAATCCACTTTGCCAAATCTTTGCATGTGTATGGAATGCTCCACATTGTCCTCCATAGGGTGATGAGTGACATCTTTCAATGATTTTCATTCCTTCTTCGGATGGTACACACCTCCTAAGCAACCCATCTAAGCATACTCTAAAGAGGTATGGATCATCCCATAGGTGAACACAACTCTCATAGATGAGCTTTCTCTTATCTCCACTGGTGGTACATACCCTGCAACCATAAAATTAACAATATCTGCATACTAGGGGTCAGATCTTGAGACTATGAAAAGCATATCATCCCTGAGTGAATCATTGATAGGCATTTCTTGTGGATTTCCAAATTGCATTCTTGACAAATGATCAGCAACAGAATTTTCTACTCCCTTTTTATCTTTTATTTCTAAATCAAATTCTTGGAGTAACAAA
>JAKNSH010396036.1:0-10639 GCA_027790015.1 Cymbopogon flexuosus
CGCTCTCTCTCATCATGGACAAGTCTGCTAACTTTAGTTTAGCTTTAGCTTGTTAGTTTGCCCATCGTATATACACGTATACGCAAACTCCTCAGAGTAAGCTTGTTATGAGTGGTTGACATGTGGGCCCCATATGATCAAAACCGCTCAGCAACGGTCAAAACAGCTTTGCCCCCCTCTGAGGTGCCAAAAGTGAACGATTTTTATAGTTAGGGTGCTAGGAACAGACAGTTTTGTAATTGAGGATATGAATTAGACCGATGCGATAGTTGAGGGGTGAAAACTAGACTTAATCCTATTTTTTAATGTACTTGGGAGAAAGGTATATGGAGATAGAGCAAGTACATATAATCGAAAGAAATAATGTGACATGAATAGTCTTACAATACGTGTACAAATCTTGCAAGTTTGCACGAATCAATTAAAGTGGCACTCTCTCCATCCCAAATAAAGTGCACATCTGATATCTTAAAGACATCAAACCTTTTTAATTATGTCTTCTCCAAATAAATTTATCATGTATTTTACTATAATGATATACTTATTATGTATCATAAATATAAATAATTTTCTATATATACTTAATTAAATTAAAGAAAGATTTCACCTTATTTTAGGACAGCTAGAGTACCTATCACAGAAATGAAGGGTCCCTCTAGTATAATGCCATAATGCACACTGTAGCAGTGCAGCAGCACAGTAGAACTAGCCACAACCATCCGTGGTTTGCTGCAGTGACATGCCGAGTAAGCTCGGAGTTTTTATTCTGCGGCTTATTAGCGATTTGTGGGATTTGGCATTTTGCTTGGGGTGAGGGGCACGTGATCCGCGGCTCTCACCAGCAACGTAACAACTACTTGATGCACGTAGTTAATGGGACCATGCCCTCTCTTCTCCACCCCCACTCTAAACAAAACCTATGGATTCCCAATGAAGAGCTCTACACGTCTTAGCCTGCATTCTCACTTATCATGAGCAAGAACAACCGGGGGAGAGGAGAGGACAGGAGAGAGAAGTGGACGGCTGGCTGGATGGAAACAGTGGTGCACACCATGTCTAGTGCAGAAAAAGGGAGGTAGTGCACTGTTGGCTCATGTGCTATCCTCCATGTGTTGGCAATGATTTTCCATCTTGGAAGGGTGTACTACGACGCATGCAGTAAGGACTAAGCTGCTGTGTTATGCTTGTGTTTATTCCCCCAGGCAATGAGGCGTAGTAGATAGAAACAAAAGCAGACACGCTTACTAGTAGGAGTTGTTACTGCAGCTACTGTGGCCTGTGGGTGGATGGGGGAAAAAGGGCACCCGGGAGGTGTTTGCTTTAGAATCTGTCACGTCTCATGTTTTCCGCTATTCCCTAAGCTGCCGCGGTACAAACAATGAGTGTAATCATTTGCGAGAATTCCACACCCTTTTTCTCTGAGGAGAGCAAAGCAAATGAAAAGTGCCGGGGCGCTAGCATCCCGGCCCCTTCTTTTGTCTTCTCACACTGCTCACTTTGTCCTAGAGCCCCACTTTCAGTCCCCTAAACATGCCTTCCTGTTGCCCGCCAACGTCATAATTCTTGCTTTCTACTCACCTGGTCTGAAATTTTAGCCCGCTAGGGCATTGTTTTTTTTTTTTAGAAAATAGTAGTAATACTACTATAGTACTTCAGGGTGGTACATAAATTATTTGGGACATTTAAATATCGATCATATCATCCGAAATTCTTTCAATTCCCCAATTCTGGATTTTGAGTTAATAACGTCGTCGTTTACTTTCTCGGAAAGTACGACGTAGCCCCTGTTTTTACCAGATTCCAGTGCATATGCCATCCTTATCTCCTACTCCTAGAATAGAAACGATAGTAGCTAGAGATCGAAGCAGGCGACCAACTATGCATATATAGCTTCACCAACTAATGCATCTCTCTCTCACAACTAGGCATGCATGCTGCTGCACCACCAGAACTAGGCATGTTGCTGCATCACCGGACCCGGACAGTGACTCAGCCAAGCAACAAAGCTGAGGGCACGCGCATTTTGGTGCCATCTCTTCGCAAGTTATATGCATGGCAGCGACCAGCCATCAACAGAAGCAGCAGTGGTCCATTAGCAGCTTCAAGATCTCTTTATTTCCGCTAGATGTTCCCTCGCAAAGGAAAACGATCGATCGCCAATATTGGGATTGGGGCTTTGTGCTTCTGTATTTCGAGCTGTGACGGCTGGGTTCTGGTCTTGAGAAAAGAGAACGACTGAAGAAACTGATGGAGCCCCCGTTTTTTTTTAAACAAACATGATGAACCCATTTCTTCCAGAAATTAAAGGGCCCAGAAAAAAAGTTTGATAAGAGACCAAGAGGAAGAGGGATGAGGGCGATGCAAAGTTATTTTGTACACAGATTTGTTGCTCAGAACAAAATATATAGGAGTATTCAATGTGCCTGCATTATGAGATGCCTGATACCACTAGGTTTCCACGCGTTTCACGAGCATTATTTGTATCGGCTATTGACATGTAGAGTATCCACCCTAAATGTTTTGGATAAACCAGGTTGCATTAAACAATGAACATACTATGCACTATCCAGTCCACTCCAAAGAGTGGGCACTTTCCTCAAAAGAAATGTAAACAGTATGGCATATTTTGTTCGAAAGGAAACAGTGGCGGACAAGTCAGTACTCCCATTTGCTAAGCTACGTAGTACTTTGCGGAATTTGCATGGATGTGCTTTCCTCTAGATTAAACGGATAATCTGCAGAGTTCTTGTCAATAGATTTAGCATTTGCACTTGTTCGACAAAAAAAGAGTAAGTCAGAATGTATTCAACATTCCCACTTTTCCGGGGTCCATGAAACATGGAAACAAAAGGGGCGTTTTCATTCTTCAGAAATGCCAAAAGAGAAACATAACTGAAATGCCAGGCGGACCAACAGAATATGACAAGCTGCACACCTCACGGTAAAATAGAAGCCAACCATGATGTGTAGGACGTTGAAACATACTGTATGTCCCAACATCCGTAAAAGAATGCAATTATAAGATGGATGCTAGTCAAACTGACTAAAGTTTGAACGTGTTCATAACAAATAGTATTAACATATATGGCTCCAAAATAAATTTATTATGAACATATATTCTGTAACTTATCTAATGATATTTATTTTGTATTATAATGATAGTATTTTTTAAATATAAATTTAGTCAAAGTCCAAATTATTTTTGGCAGAATTGCATTTTTTGTGAACTTAAAGAATGTAGTAGAAAAATGTGGTCAAATCTATTTTTTAATTCAGTATAGTTAGCTTGTTTTGTAATCACTCTATTTCTATAGTCTAATTAATAAAAATAGCGGCAAAACTCTTTGCCACCTCTTTGAAAAACAAATCACTATCATCAGGATATTATCGGTTAAACTATGGTCTTGGAAAGACCACAAGGCCAAACATATGTCATTGTAACAAATCATTTCATGCAAATGTTGAGATCTATATGTTCTTGAAAATGATCATGTCTCAGAACTGATATAAAATCTCCCAAGTACAAAATGATCTATATCTTCTATTGGCTAGTCTCAGGCATGTTGGTGAGGGACTTATTACCCTATTGTGTCAAAGCCATAAGCAAAAGCTACTTCAGAGATAAATGCATAAAAGCAAAGTCACTAATAATATCCACAAAAAACATCAAATCATCAAAAAAATGATCTTGGAGAACTTAACGACGTTAGGGATTTAAAGGCATATTGATGGGTGTGTTTTAGGTTGTTCTTTTACAAAAAGGAAAAAGTGATAGGAGCAAAATGACTGGTTATTCTTTTGCAGGATTAATACTGATGTACTTGAATGGAATATTGAACCCAGAAAGGTGCACAGGTAGTGAGATTTATAGCAAAATTTTGTGTGGGCACGAACATTTGAAACACTTAATTTGGAAGCAAGCAAAAAATGCATCCTATAAAGCACTAATCTGCTGGAAGAATATCCCATTGGTTATATTGACAATCAATAAAACACTAATTATATATTGAATATCCAAATAGCCAACAATTGGTACTCAAGATTTTAAACAAACAATAATAACTGCCATGTTTGTCTCAATATTTTGATGATCAAATTATTTATTTAAGCCATATAACCCAGTTCACTACTCAAACAGCAATCATAATAACAACACATGTACTAAGGAAAAAATTTCAGGATCAAATTATTAATGGTTTTGCCTACATTGAATATAGATGTGGGTGTATATGCATATATGGATATGCCCTCTTTGTACATGAGACTGAGCTAAGACTTTAATGATGCATCATTTTAACACTATTTTCTTTCACATGCAATTGAAACCTTTATAGTTTTAGCAAAATTCAGAGGTACCGCGCGCTCCGTTAGTCTGGAAACCATATGTCTCGTGTGGTAGAAGAAAAACAATATAATTTCTTTGTGATAAGAACAATGCACTGCAGAAGTTAGAAAAGTCACGCCCAAACAGGCAAATCCCCCTGTGGAGCAATAGTAGGGATCGAAGATGCTGTGGAAAAGCCATGAAAAAAAATAGTATTCTGGACCTGACGCGATGGGATCAACGAGGAAACAAGATCATGTCAGAGACGAAGAACACGAGAATGTGCGAGCCCTCGTCTCCAGATCTCCTGAGAGTTGCTACACTCGGAAACATAAAAAACACCCTGAATCAAACAAGGGATCGGCGCATGGCTCGATCGGTCACAGCTTCCAATCATCGGACCATTTTGTCTCTCTCCTATGAGCATATGATGACTCAACTCTCTCTCTTCTCTCTCTCTTACAGTCTTACACACACACGTCTAACCACAGGCAATACTTAACTCGACACAATATCAAGGATTCACGAGCTACCAATTAAAGCCAACTAGGTTTCTAGGGCTCAGCTTTTGAAGAGCAAAGGTGCAAGTAGTAAAGCAAAGGGGTCTCTCCTTATGGAAGACACATGCATGCATAGAAACTACACGGCGAAAGATCAAAGAGAAGCATTAGCATCATAACACTGAGCGAAATAAACCACACCAACAGCAAGAATTACCAAAACCATCAGCGAGAACAGTGCAAGAAACCATCTGAAATGTCTCATCAAGGTCCCTAACTGTCAGATTTTAGCCATTTGCAGCGGCGACTGAGTATATTGCTACTCACCCCATCAAATGATCCCAAGAAGCAAACAAGTCTAACCCGCGCCTAAGCTAGCTAGGCTCTAGTAGAAAGGAACATGAATTTATGCATCTCAATAAGAGGCTAAGAATTTAGGAAGCTAACGAAATTGACAGATCGAGCGAGCTCGAGATAGATGGGAGTGGTGATGTCGTTACACAGCGAGCGAGACGGCTGCTGGCCGGCGAGCGAGCTGAGCCCCGCCTGCCGGTCACTGTCTCGGGTGGCCGTGGAAGAAGGACGCGCCGGCCGGGAAGGCGGCGTAGGGTCCGGGCGTCGGGTACGGGTCCATCACCACAGCCGATGACACGATGACATTGCCCACGCCACCGCCGCCGCCTGCTTCGCCAGGGGCTGTCGTGCTCGGCGGCGATCCGTTCCCGGCGTGGCGGAAGTGGTACTCGATGGCGCCGCCGCCGCCGCCGCCTCCTCCAACGGCGGGCAGGCCGTGAGGCCCGACGTCGTGAAGGATGCCCTTGAACACGTGGCCGCCGATGCTGACGGTGGTCTGGTACGCGACCTCCGCCTCGGCCTGGTCGAGCGGCCCCAGGCGCACGCACCGGAACACCGCCTCCGAGCTCACCTCCCGCGGGAACCTCTCGGCGACCGTGACCATCTGGTGATCCCCTGCACGCGCGCGTACGTGGTAGCACCGGAACACAAGACAAGAAGAATTTCGGCATGAGATGCGATGCGATTAGACGAGGCGCAAGCAAGCAAGATGACGACGATGATGAACGTGCATGATTTGCAATCGTATCGTACCAGAGGACGTGGTCGGGGTGGCGACGGTGAGGCGCGCGCGGGGGCGCTTGGTGGGGTCGCGGGACGGGCCGGCGCCCGCGGTCGTCGTGGCGGCGGCGGAGGCCGCGAGCGCGGCGAGCTGCTGCTGGCGCTCGCGTCTCTTGGACGCGGGGACCCAGGTGGACTTGACGTGGGTGCTGCAGGTGAAGCCGCGGCTCTTGCAGCAGGTGCGGCAGCGCTGGTGCACGCAGTCCTTCTTGGCCTGGTTGCCGCAGTCCTGGCAGCTGACCCCGCCGCCGGAGCTACCCCCGCCGCCGCCCCTGGTGCCGCGCGACGAGGACGACGACGCGGCGCCCGTGAGCGAGGGCGCGGCTCCCGGCGGGTCATCGGAGAAGCGGATGATGTTGGAGGTGTAGAAGGTGTGCTGCTGCTGCTGCTGCTGCTGCTGCTCGTGCTGCTGCCATAGCTGCAGGCCGGCCCCCGCGCGCGCGGCGTAGAGGAAGGACGCGGCGTCGGACGGGTGCACCGGCGGGACGGACGACGCGGGCGCGCCGTCGCGGCTCTGGCTGTGGCCTCCTCCGCCTAGATGGAAGCTCGCCATGCGCCCAAATCCATAGGCCGCCGTGCCGTGCGCCGTGCTCGGCAAGCTCAAGGCGAAGCGAGAGCCTGATCTCTCGCTCCCTCCCTCGCTCCACGGACTGCTTGGCTGCTGGCTCGTAGTCTGTGCTCTGGGCGGCGTGCTCAGGTCATGCGCGAACTGCGACGGATTAAAACCTGCGTGGTGTGCTTTGTGGTGCCGGTGCGCGGCCGGAGTTAAGACGGTGAGGCGACAGAGAGGACCTGCCACGCCGCCATCAGCCTGCGCGCACCAAAACTGCCATTTATTGCCTGCCTCGGCCTGCCGCCCTCTCTCTCTCTCTTCTTGCTTCTCCTCCTCCTCCTTCTCTATCTCCTTTCAGCACCGCGAGAGTGGCACCACACCAACACGGCAGCTCGCGGCCGCTGGTGTGGCTCAGTGGCTGCTGCTGCTGAGTGCTGATAGTAGAGAGAGAGAGAGAGAGAGAGAGAGAGTTGTGTTGCGAGAGAAGAGTCGGAAAAAGGAGCGAGAGGAGGAGGGTACAGTCACCCAATAGAATACTGGGGGCAACGTGATGGATGGCCCTGCCGCTGCCCCTGCCGTGCGTGGTGCCGCCGCCTGAATGTGGCCTAGCTGGAATGGAATGTGCTCGACTCTGGTAGTAGTAGTAGTACCACCAGCAAGCAAGGATTGCCGCATGATGATGGTGGCGTGCTCCAGAATTCAGTCCCCAGAGCGTCTGCATGCAAGCGTGTTTGTATCTGTGCCTTGCCTGCCCATCCCTCATCCCTGGTGGTCAATGCAATATTCAAAAGCTTTAGAGCCATCTGTTTATCTATACGCACGCAAATGCCGCCGGTATCCCCCTCTCTCCGGAAGCCGGCCGGAACAGAGAAAATCCAGTGGCGAAATCGTTGTTTATATCACCATCCAATCCAATCCATCGGCAGTTCGGCACGGTCGCTCATCCATCCGGCGCTGCGTTGTTTGCTTGCGCCTTCAAACGCGTCCCACCGACACGGGTCTGATCCGGCACGGGCGGCGCGGGGCGCACGCACACGCCCACGCCGCCCTGGTCCGCCGCGCGGGGTCGAGACCGGGAAACACGGGAGCTGCTTTTGCTGCCGTCTTTACGTGCGACGGAACAGCTGCTTTCAATCCGGCAACAAAAAGCTATGCATCCCGGGCGCCGGCTCGGCCACGTTCGTTCCTTCAAAGCTGTGACTGGAGCTCGCGGCGCCGAGTCGGACACGGCGACCACACCAACATGCGCGCGGCGGCGGCGGCCGGCGGGTCCTCGCCCTCGTCCTCGTCCTGGTTGGGCGGGTCGCGCTCCAACTCCATCCACGCGCTTTGTGACCTGTCGTCGTCCTCCGTTCCGTTTTATGCAAGTCGTCTTGCCGCGGCGCAGGCACGCCACGGAATGGGCCGCCGTCGCTGTCTCCTCGCGGCGTTTAGTTTACTCGCCAAATTCACATGGGTCACGCCATCAGCATCGGATTGTTGGTCAATGCAATGGGGGTGTCGAATAGACAGTGTGTGCGCGTAACGACGACTGCGTGGTGATCGATCGATAATCTAGCCGGAGATACGCGTGACGTTGCTGGAATCCATGTCCCGGGCGTGACGACTAGCTTAGCTTGCCCGTGGACGCAACATGTGTTGTGGTCCAGTCCAGTGAGCGGTTAATCAGTCCCGGTTTGCAGGGAAAGAAATGATACACTGTATGTGCCGGCTGGGGTCGTTGATGTGGACGGACCTTTGATTAATTATGCACGGGAACTAAACCTGTTGGCCACTGTTACGGTGACATTCTGCAGCTGACTTGTGTCTGCTGCGAGTTTGTTTCAGAAGATGCTTATTTGGTTGACATTCCCAGCCATTTGTAAAACTTTCTAGTCTAGCTTTCTTTAGAGCATGAGCATCTTATATATTGTGCAATCTTGAGCAAATGAATCCAGCACTGTCACAGTAGTATTTACAGTTTCGTGCTAGTATGCAGTAGCGGCATGATTGCTGGGGAAAAAAAACTTTGGCCAATGGAAGTACGTGGCAGATCGAGCGTCAAAAACGAACTTTTCCTGGAACACAGAATCAGATGACGACCACGAGGAGCTGGAGCAGGCAGCGACTACTAGCACGGCGTCCACACTCGAAAAAGCGGCGCCGGTACGCGTACGACTACTACATGCATGGCACCTCGCGGCCGGCGCTGTGCAGCGATGGTGTTGTACATATTGGGGGAACCGGCCGGGATATTGGCAGCACAAGGATGCGAATTGAACGCGGCCCTGCATGCCCCACTACAGCAGCAGCAGCAGCAACCTTCCTGTGCCACCGCCAAGATATCATCGAGGTCACGTTGTTCGCTGTACCGAGCGATTCCGGGCACTGTTTGTACGTCGTCGACCTGGTCCCGATCTGCTGGGTGGTGGAGCCGTGGAGACGCCGATCCGATCGCGGCTGCCCGGGCATGTACCTGTGTTCCGCTGTTGGGATGGGGATGCGTGGCCAGTTGTGGTGGGGTGTCCATGGAGGGAACTGGAAGCGGCAGCCAGAAGAATTGAAGAAGAGGAAATTGCAAGCTTTGTAGTACTACCACGTACCGACCGGTGCCCTTGCATTTGCAATTGCAATGCATGCATCAAACGACAAGCAGCGCGCATTGAAGTGAAGGCCGGCCGGAGCACTGCACTGCGCTGCAATCGCCGCCGTGGCCGGACGGCTCCATTTATTGTGAGAGCTCTGATCGCGATCAGATCCACCTCATTCTCGATCGAGTCAGAGGCAGGCCCCTTGTTCGTAGCCTGCGACTGCGACTGCGACTGCGGACTCTGCAGCGGGTAAAACAAACGCAAAGGGACAAGCCAACCGGTGCAGGCTATTCTGCAGGCTCCTGAAGCTGAAGCATGTGTGGGATCAGGTTTTGTTTGGCTTTGGCTTGCCGTACTGCGTCGCACCGCACAGCATTCTCGTGCGTCTCCGCCGGCCGCGCCAAGACCGTTGCCATGCGCCTCGATCGGCGCCTGCACTCCGACACCGTCCCGCCGCGTGTGCGTGTTGACCACCAACACCACTGGCAACGGCGCGCGCGTGAGCCCAAGCCTGGCACGTTGGCACGTTTTCACATGGCGTGCATTATAAACTGATGGCCGCGACGAATGCTACCAGTATATGTATACTGTATAAAATGACTCGGCCAAATAAAGAAACCATCCACGGAGCAATTGCGAACTTCGGGGTGCCAGGTGCTCTTGATCTATCCTACGGTGAACTACTGGCATGTCACTCACATCTCCGCCGTGCAGTAGCAGGAGCATCAACAGCAACAAACAGAGCGGCCACGACCAGGATTTTACTCGGGGGCCAGCCGGCCGGCCGGGACCGTCTCCTCGACAAAGCTCCACCGGCAGGCACGCAGCGGTTTTTACTGCCCCCACAGGTCCAGCTACTGCAGTGCAGCGATAAAAAGGGCTGCAAGGTCGCGGCTGGATGGATGGATAGCCTGGGGACGCCGGCCGACGACGACGGAAAAAGTTGGGAACAGGATCCCAATGCCGCCGCGCTGCAGTGCCTGCTGTAGCTGCGCTGAGAAAGTCCGGGCCCCAATAATGAAGCGGAAGCCGGAAGCGGCCGGCCCTGCGTGCAGGCTGTTGGCTGGCTGGATGCATGCAGCGAGCAAGCAGCCCCGCGCCTCGAGCCGTGCGCCGCTGTTACTCGTTGTACTACTAGCCGCTCGGCGCTCGCTCGCCCGAGTTGACCCCGAACGTTCCGCTTCTCCTCCTTTCCTTTTCTTTTGTTTTTGTTTATTTTACTGTGCTAGCCACGTCCGCCGTGCCTCCCGCGGCCCGGGCCCGGCGCGCGCGTGGTCCCGCCGCACTCCCGTCGTCATCCCGTGTGATGCGAGTGGCTGGGGGACTGCGATGCAATGGGCTGGGCGGCTGCGTGCGCCCGCCGCTCTCCGCTGAATGCCGAGATCGCGCGCCCACGTCGCGTCGGGCGTCGGGGGCGCGCGGACACGGAGGGAACAGTGCGTAGCGGCGGGGGGCGGCCGGGCTGCTGCTGGCTTTGACGAATGGACGAGGCGATGCGATGATCCTTTTCGCTCGTCCGTGCCGTGTCTGTCCGTTGGCCCAGGCCCGCCGCGCCGCG
>JAKNSH010396140.1:0-14195 GCA_027790015.1 Cymbopogon flexuosus
CTCTTGGCCTCCACCTCCTCGTGCTCGCCCTTCGTGGCGGCCGCGACCTCGGCAGCCGCCGCCGCCGCGGCGGCCTTGACGACGAACACCGTCCTCTTGTCGGCTGCCGGCTCCTCCGGCCTGGCTACAGCCTTCTTGGGCGGCGCCGGCGCCTTTGCCTGAGGCGCCTTCTTGGCATCGGCGACAAGCAAGGTGTCCCTGCCGGTTCTCCGGCCGCCGCTCTTCTTCTTGGCGTCGCTGGACGGCTGCCCGTCTCGGCGCTTCGCTTGCTGCTTCTTGCTGAAACAGAGCCCCATGGGATTCGATTCAAACGGGGAGAATGGGAGCTTGGAACGCGGTGGGGAGGGAGAGGGGCCGGGGAGGCGAGGCGTGGATTGGAGTTTTGCGTTTCGTGGTGCACACAGGGTGACATGAGATGCGGCATGGTGCGGCGGCGAGGAGCGAGAGGGATTTCAAATTTTCTGCCGTTTTCGTCGGGGTCTGCGCCCACAGCGGCCGCCGCACGATGCGCACGCAGCACAGGGGAAAGCCGTTGAGCTCAGCACTTCAGCAGACGGCCGGGCCCCTGGACCGAGAGTGAGCTGTGACCACAGTGAGGACGTGTAGTACTCTGCTGTGCTGGAGTACCAGTGTCACACCTGTACGATTTTTTTTCTGTCTGATGCAAATGTAATTGTTTTTTTTAATGTAAAACAACATGCCTAGTCAGAAAAAATAGTACTGTACTTATTTTACTCTAAAAAAAAGTACTGTATTAATCTAAGCTGTTACTATGTTGAGCGAAAATTGTAAGAGAAAACAAAAAGAACACTTCTTTGGAATGACCTCCAACCAAACATTCTTCCAACATGCCTAGCCAGACATAAATCATGGACTTCCCAAGTAAACAAACCCTACAAGCTCGATTTAAATCGGAAGCGCCCTAGCAAATGGTCGTCATACAGGAGACTAGGAGAGGCACTTTGCCTGTTTGGCATTGTTTTATACTACTCCCCTACTTCAAATTGACGACGACGAATTCACGTGTTTCAAAGTGTGGGCAAAGGCGAGTCTTTCGCCCTTAATTCGTTGACGCAACCCTTCCTTTAGTCAACACAGACTCAGAGGCAGAGGGAAGCCAGGACCATGGCACTCTTTCCGTATGGCCAATCCGTCACCATTCATTCGTCGACCTTGCTTTGCATAGTACCGAGGATGGAGTCACATTTCATGAACCTACTGCAAAACAGCAAGTCCAAAAGTCACATGTACTTGGACTTGGACCCGTCCTATTTGAAATTTTGACAAGAAGGTTTCCTTAGCTACTTCTGTGTTTTGGGGTTTGACTGTGAGGATCCTTCTGCTGATGCAAAATTACAAAGAGAGCAGAGTCCTTTCAGCAAAACTACTCAAACAACTCTGTTCGGCTGGCTGCTGCTGCTGCAAAAGTAAGCAGCAAGCACCGTTCCTCCAGGTGTTGAAGAAATCCGATACTCCAGGCAATAGCTTGTGATAAGAAGAAATCAGACAGTCTGAACCTTGAAGTTGTATTCCTCAAAGAATAGATCAACATTGGTGCAATTATTTCAATGGTTCGAATTAATCAATTCTTTAGCAGAGTAATAATAAGCATAACTTCAGAGTTGAATAAATAACCTGAATACCAGAGCTTGTCGAAGGTTGAATCATGCGACTCAAGATGAAACAACTAACAACTTTGGCTGGGAATAAACACCAGGTTCGATAGTAGATTTATCTTAATATGCATGACTGAATGAAGTGTTTATGACTGATGTAGATGCAAAGTTCTTTGCTCCAGAAATTGCCGTACTTGGATTGGATTTTAACCATAAATTCAAGAGGAATACAACACCTCATACACAAGATAGTTGTGGTCCTACCACATTAGTTGGATCTGAAATTCTGGAATGCTAAAGGGTCTAGATTATTTACCTTCTCGACGTTACTGTGAGGTTAGTGAAAAGATGATGCAAAATGCACAACTGAGCCTATAGTACACTGAAAATTGGGAATAGAACTTCAGTGTTGCATAAACAAAATTGTGGCAAGGTGAAATATCAAAATTTGGCACTGATACTAAGTTATAACCATAACATTTTACGATCTGGCACTAAGCTAAGAGCATGGTTAAGCTTATCAGAGGGAACACAGATTACTCAATTCAGGTTCGCAACAGGTAACCAAAAATTTTGATTCTGCAGATGTGTCCAGTCAATGGAATTTTTACATAAACCAAGAAAGTGTTCATGAGAGAGGGCACCAATATATACTGCTAGAGGCAAATGCTTAAATGAATATAAGAGAAAAGACTTGAAAAGTTACTGATGCAGTAATTTATAAGGCTTCCAGTTACCATATTTTGCAAGTGTTCAACTTGAAATAAACTCCTAGAGAAATAGTATCTTCCAGCTGTAGAAATTCCTTGGGAAAAGGCAGCAAGAGATTTACATCGAGTAAACTATCTTACTGGCAAGAAAGGTAATGACTATGGAAATGTTTAAAGTAGGAGCAGAATAAGATGCTCAACAGTTAACATACCTGATGGTCCCTATTCCCAGATGTTGATGTTCCTGCAAGAAACATTGCAATTGGTGCACACAGTTTGTTAGCTCAAATTAACTGATCATTTGTTTCACTGTTTATTGAATCAGTGACTTGAGTTAATGAGTTAATAACTCTATGCACTTAGCATCTTTAAAGATAGCCTAGTTGCACTTATGCTGCATCATTGTGGCAGGTAATAAATTGTGTTTCTTATATAAAGAAAAGCTTTGTGAAGTATCAATAGCTTCAACACTGGATGTTCTTAGGCCTTTGTAGCTCTAAATTGGTGAATAATTCCTATCTCTCACTGATATCACCATCTTCATTTTTACAGCCTTCAATGATTAAAAAAAATGTCCCAGCCATAGAATTCCTCCAGCAGAATATGAATGGATTAGTTAGTGATGTTCTTGGGATTTTCAATTGTCCTAGTACCATTTGCCTATTGTGCATGAATGATGGCTCTGAAAGCAGCAGAAGCTGATCAGAACTGACCACTTGGCGACACATTGAAATCTGAACACCTGTGCCTATCAGCAAGCTGTCTCCAGACATTTTGTCCAATATGAATACACAAACATAGGTTCAATTGAACAAATATCCTTCAAGACCCATCTGAGTCATTCATAACTTACGTGGCAGTCCAAAACATTAATCTTTGATTGTTCCAAGTTCTAATTTGTCAATTGTGCCTTGAATAAACAGTGCACAAGAATACTTGGCAGAGAGGCATTGACTTGGGGAAAATGACCATGTAAATAACATTCTCAGTTTGCTGATGGACAATAGTGGAAACACCAAGCGTCATGGACAGCTGTTTCTTCATGTTATTACCCATTGAGAAAATGTCTCAGTTTGCTCCTCCTACTGATAGCCTGATACTATTTATTCAAGTTAAGACTTCACAAATTTAGATAGAAAAGCACCGCAGAAGCACATGAGAGCAGATACGAGTAGATCAGTACTCGGTCAGAAGATGACTGCTGTGCATTTTCTGTAAAATGGATGCCAGGCGTCAAAAGAGGTCCAACAGCACAGTAATACAAGCAGTCTCTAAGAGATGCTATCAGGAACATTGCTACAGAAATAAAGCTAGGTGACAATTCACAAATTGCATCATATAATCAGAGTATCATCAGGTTAAATTCAAAGAATCAGCAAATCCAGTTACTCTTGACCCTTAAGTGGCTAGAAAAGTTATGTAGGTAAAATTCACTGCAAATGTGAAAGGGCTTCTAGCTGAGTCGGTTAGGTGCAGGTCCTGGGTTCAAATTTAAGGTGGGCTTATGAGGTTTAAAAAATCCCCTCGTCTATCCCACGCCGAAGTAAGTCTAAGGACCGGCCCAGGTTCTTACATGGGCAACGGCGCCGTTGTGTACGGGTGTCTTATCCCGCAGGTCAAGTTTTTTAAAGTTCACTGCAAATGAATTTCAGGCGTGCCTGTTTTGAGAAAGCATAGCTGGCATCTTTGCCCTTGCCTTCTGTTGTTGTCTATCTTGAAAGAAAGACCAATGCTATAGAAGTAACGATGAAATCAAAAAACATCTGAAGAGTAGATTTACAAGGTGAGACAACTGAATTTCATTAAAAATTGTTATGCTCATAATTTTTTGCCATCATTATTCAAGTTGCAGGACATCAACAATTCAGCAGATATATTGGCTTCTTATTTTACTTGGAAAAACCAGGCCTCCTGTTTGAGCCAAGATTAAGCTAATTCTTATCATCCACTTCTCAAACAAATTTAAATACTCTACATCATATATCACATTATTATTCACCCCTAGAGCTAATATTGTCTCAATATCAATATCAATAGAATATAATGCTGAACACATTCGTCAGTTTAATTACTTCGGATCATAAGTATCAACAAACATTCGAACAATTCCTCACATCACATATGAAAATTTCAATGTTAAAGGGAGGAGAGGGGAGAAGCGCACCGCAAATAAGCAAACAATCAGCAACTCACTAGCAAAGTTGCAATCTCCTCACACCCTCGACAACGTCCTCCTTTCACACAGACACAATAGTATACAGATGCCACAGCAGCCGCTGAGAGCGCATTATTCTCTAATCCAGAGCTCTATTCGTCCCCGACGATCTCAAATTCTTGCTCGCGGAGGTGGGCGATGAAACGGACCGGCTTGTCCTGGCCGTCCAGCTTGAGCTCGAACTCCACCTTGAAGGGGAGATTGGCTGTGACGCGCTTGCCCTTCCAAACGCCGATGTACTGCTTGACGACGCCCTCCATGCCGCGAAGGTCCAGGCCGGGCGCCTTGGCAACGTGGTGGACGCGGACGGGCGCCATGACGCGCACGCGCTTCCCGACCTTGGGCGCAGCCGCGGCCTCCTCGGCAGCTACGTCATGGGACGAGGACACGTCGCTGCCGACGGCCACCCGGGGCGCGATGTGGAGGCGCGCGCACCACCGCGGAGGCGTGGGGAGGAGACGGCAGCGGGCGGGCGTGGAGGCGGGAGGGAGGAAGCGGGGGCTGGCGTGGAGGGGATCTGGCGGGGTGGAGCTGGAGGGGGAAGCGACGGCCGTGGCGGTGGCCGCCATGATCGCCATCGGGGACGGGGAGGTTGGTGGGCGGGTGGGGAATTGCATCGAGCAGGAGGTGCGCACGTGAGGAATAGAGATGCGGGAGCAAGGATGGCAACGGGGCCACCGGGCCAGGGCAACGGAGCAAGGATGCACACAAACTGTCGTTGGGGGATGCAAAACCTGGAAGATATACTTTTGTGAATAATACAAGATGCACACAAACATATATGTAAACTAGGTTCGTACCCATACGTTACTATAGGGTAAATAAAGTTTTATATAAAAAACATATAAATCACACGATAAGATAATAATATTAAAAAATTTAAAACTAACATTAAAGAGATATTTAATCAAAAAGCAAAGTTCGTAAAATTAATATAGTCACGGAGAGGGCAGCATTATAGATTGACAAACTCTACTGTATAGACCTTTCTGTGATATGGCTAAGATAAAGTTTTTTACCAACAAAAAGAAATCTCCAATGTCCATTTCTTTCGTACGTCAATAAATCTACAAATAAGTTCCATTGTATCTATATACCATCATGTACACATGTTCGAGTATATGTGTAAATATCAGTGCTTGTCACATGGGTAATAGTACGTGACTTGAAAGATCTCTCATAAAAACCTAAGACAAAGTATATTATGCTCAGTCAATCTTAAATATAATATTCGAGTAATTATGAACGTGTTACACAATAGTATTCTTGAAATGACTTAAATATAATATTTGAGTAAATATGAACGTGTTACACGACACAGTTCTTGAAATGTAAATATAACAAGGATTATATGGCTAAAAATCACATGGAACGTAAATAATCGTTTTATAAGTATTTTTTTGACTGAACGTTTTAATAAGTATCACTCCCTATATTGTTGATTCATAAATGGTTGGGCTGTCCATTCACCATGCTGATTCATTTTAATAAAGTATCACTCCCTATATTGTTGACGCTCATGTGTTGCAACGGAAATAAATTATACGACCATAATAATTTTAAATGCAAACACATGTGTCATATTTTGAACATGATGAGATAGTATTCCACTCTTGCCGCCATCGAGATTTTTCGGTCTTCCACAAGGAAGCAGTCTACAATACGCAGGGCAGACGTTGTCCACCTGTGTGCAGGCAAAGCGGTCGTCACACGGTTGAGAGATCAATGGACACAAAGGCCAACGCTATGTCCATGGTGATGAGCTTGAGTTCGTCCTGGCATTGTGTAGGGCCGTAGCCCGTAGGGGTATGCCAAGGAAATGACAATAATGACAAAGGTAGGAGCGTTTTATCTCATCGTATTACAGACTCATTTGAACTTGGCTGGACTCCCACACTTCTGTATAAAGAAAAGGGCCTTTTGAAAACCGTAACAATAACCAGTCTAATAATAAGTTTTTGAGCGAACTGGAAGGGCCCAAAGGCCCCTACAGGGAATTTATTAAGACGTCTAATAATAAGTCCCCAAAAATTCTCAATCCTAGTCTTTTTTTTCTGTGTGTGATCTTGTCATTATTATCAAAACGTAAAATCATGAATGTTGCCTAAAAAATACTTAAAATCATGAATGTTTTGCTAAAATACTGAATAACGCTTTCAGATTAAGAATATGCAAGCGGAAACAATGTTTTTTTTGGCAAATCATACACGTAAAAGATGTCATAAAAATGTATTAGTGGTACTGATGCACAAGCAAGACAAGTTTCTAAATTTATAGACAAGTTTATTAGGATGAAGGTGATTTTCATTTTCCCCTAAAGTAATGGACATTAATTAGTTGTGTCACGAACGGGCAGCACATCACAATATCTATTAGTAATTAGGAAAAACTTTCGATGCTACAGTGTCGCACGGTACAGAGGCACGTTGTAGTGACATTATTAGCAATCCTACTGTTGTGATCGCACGATACAGAGGCACATACTGCACTTGAATACTTGAATGAACGTTGTCATCAACTCGATCAAAATGTTTAGATGTGTGATGAACATTCAGATGGCAACGTGAGGAGGTCAAGAACGTGAGCCCATGCCCACAGACTAAGCAACAGGTACAGCGTACACCACCATCATCACAAACTTCGCGTCAAGAACGGCATCATGCGCTAGCTACCCAACCTTGAGAAGTCAACATCACTCTCTCATGGGCAGCTCGCTGGCACACTTCTTGCCCGGAGCAGGTGGCCACTGTCCCTGCTCGATGTTGGCCACGACCTTTGTCTTTCCGATCCGTGAACTCTTCATGAGCGGCACTGCCTTGTCGTGGTTCACCAGGAGCTTTGGTGCTCCGCTGCTGGGGACGACAATGCAGTCAAAGCCATCGGTGTTGGGGTGTCGTAGATCTCCGTGACGGCGCACAAGCTCCTGAGCAGTAATTTTTCCTTACCGCGCCCAATGTTGACATGCACAACCAAACTGACGAGGAGATTGGCGGCGATCTCGCCGTGCGTAGGCCAGACAATGGCAGAGAAGACGTGGAGTTCCATGACGCAATGGCCGAAGGATTCCAGTCATCGCACCGGTCGGCTCGACGACGAGCCGCATGCATGTCGAAGAACGCCATGGAGCACACCAGGTTGCCCACCAAATGCCCCGCGATGGCATGTCAAGTAGGAGATTACGCTTATACGCTCGGCTCTGAGAAAAATATGGAAATGTTCTCTCTCTGTTTTTACGGGAAAAGGAAACGTGCTTTGGGTACCAGGATCACATGGTCACGTAATTAGTGGAAGACTAGAAATCTTGAAATAGAAAGAAATGACCCTACAAATTAGGCCATCCGAAGAATCCGGGCGGCACCCTCATGCATGCGATTGATGTTGCCTTTTTTGGCCGGGAGGGTGCATGGCTGGCAAGGGATCGCACGGGCGACGGCAGACGGAAAGAGGCAGACGGAGAGATTGTCTTATGAAAAAATATCCACGTTTTGTTCTTTTTATTTGTGATGATGAGAGATTGGTAAGGTGATAAAAAATTACATGAAATTCTGACATTAAGCATCTCCAGCAGTTTGCTATTTTTTATTTGCCAAATCTTATAATTTGCTAACTCCTAAAATAACATAGGGAGTAAAAAAGAGTCCATCCCCAAGAGTTTGGCATAATTTGTTTCCTAAAATCAAAATCGAGACCCACCAGTGTGGTTTCTTTCTCAGGGCATTTTTGTAAAGTGAATACAAAACTTTTTCATAATTCATCAAGCCTGGATTAGAAAAGTTTTCTCTCTAGCACTTTTAAAAAGTGAACACGATAAAAAAACTTCGATTTCCATCGATGCCCTTCTCTTCTTCTTCCCAACAGGACGAGCTCGGCACGACCGATTTCGGTCGCCGCCGGTGCCTCGACGGACCTCCACGACATCCGCAAGGTTGTCTCCGATGACGACAACTTCCTGCTCGGCCTCGCCCGCGTCGAGCTCGTGAGTTGCCTGGTGAGTTGGGGCGGCTGCAGCAGTGCAGGTCGTTGGTCCGGAACACCTCCTTGGCGGCATCCGGCGACGAGAGACGATGACGGTGCACACGCGGCCGAGCTGCACTTCCACAATGGGGCCGTACCTCTGCGCCACCGCCTGGAAGTAGCGGTGCGGCCGGCTGCCGATCTGGAGCAGGTTGCCCAGCACCGACAGCTGCTTCGCCGGCCTCGGGGGAGCACGCCGATGTTGTCGTTCTGCTGGAGTCGGAGGCGGCTGTTTTCGAGATGAGAAGTCGTATACGCGCGCGGATATATACGTACACGGAGAGCAGTTTTACCAAACTTTTAAGTACAGCAAACCGGTTTAGAAAACTGTTGGAGAAGAAATTTTGATGATGTGCTAAAATATTAAGGATAGGAACTTGGTTTAGGGAACTGTTGGAGATGCTTACTTTTGTTTGTATTTGACAATTTGACAATTAGTGTTCAATTATAGACTAACAAGGTTTAAAAGATTCGTCTCGTGATTTACATTTAAACTATGCACTTAGTTATTTTTATCTACATTTACTACTTTATGTATCTACCCAAAGATTGATGTGATGGAGAGAATATAAAAATTTGAAATTCAGAATGAATCTAAACAAGGCCTAGGAAGAGAAGAACAACAGTGGATGTTAGGCAGGGGCTGTGGACCAGTTCGGCTCTATGCACTGTAGGTTTATCAAATCCAACTGAGGATCGAAGGAAACAACGGCTCTAGCACTTGCAGCAGTCACCAATTACCGCCTAAATTTTGATGACGCCAACTTCTTATCAGATTATCAACAATTGGTTCAATTTCTTAATGAGGAAGATCAATTCAATCCTTTAGACTCGAGAATCAAGTCCTATACACAGATGTTCCACAACCATGCATGTCGCAGGAGAGCAAAGACCTTCAACATCAGCAGGAGTCTTAACGCAACAGCCGACACTTCAGCAAAACAGGCAATATCAGAGTCTGCTACACAGATTACAAGCTATCGTAGTTCTTGCTCTGTTATCCTAGTCCTTGGATGCACTGCAATCTGTAAATTTAGACTATGTTATCCTGCATGTTGTAAAAAAAAAAAAAAGGTCAGTCGTATATGAGTATGACTGTATGAGCATCATGTATACATAGGTTAAATGTGGGTTATCCTAGTTCTGCAAACTAAATGGAAGAGTAAAGGTAAAAAGAACGCTAGTAGCATATGCTTTAACTTTTAACCTTCAATTTCTTATTTGCATGTCCAAACTGCATCAGCAATATGCGAAGGTATTGTTCTTGTTCATTGCACTTTTCCTAAAAAAATGAAGAACCATTTAAGCCCAATAGAGATGAGTATAAAACTTAAACTACAATCCTTAAGTTGAATAATTGAAGACTCGTGAGCATCTCTAACTTGCTTCAACTTAAGTCTAAGAGCATCTCCAACAGATTAGCCAAGAAAACTATCTAAATTTAGTGATTGTGCTATTGTGTAGAATAAATTCCTCCTTAAAAAAAAATAGACTACTCCAGCAACCTATCTAAATTGAGATTTTCTATATTTAAACTGGCCACATGGCGTAATGTCTGTGGTGAAGGCAGGTAAAGACGCATGCGGCGTGGTTGCACCCGCGAAGAAGGTGGGCAGCGCGGCCGATTGGAGAGCGGCATAGGCTATCTACTAGACAGCGGAAGTCCAAGGATGGCGGGCTATCCAATTTGAAGAGGCACGTGCATAGTCTGTTGGAGATCTGTTTTTCTCTCGTAATAGCTAAGTTTAGCTTTGCAAAACGATTTAGACCATCTCTTGGAGATGCACTAAGGCACTCCACTTCTCTACGGAGCTCTTCATTTTGCTGAGCATTTTCTTCCTTCTCTTGACCATCTCTAACTTGCTTCGACTCAAGTCTAAGTCACTCCACTTCTTTCCGGAGCTCCTCATTTCCTTTTATGGCACGCTATCCTTTGCCTTAGGCTGAGCCTTTTCTTCCTTCTCAGGCTTGTGATCAGCCTCCATACCAGCATCAGAGGATTGATGTGTACCATTATTGTTGTAGTCATAGTCTTCCTCTACCTGTCTCTCATTGTATACATATTGTTTTCACTTGCCCTATTGCTATGGCTACTTGGTGTTGGGTTAGATAGTTTGGGGTGGCCTTTTATTCCCACCTCATTATCCTCCTTCCAAGATATCTTAAATAATCAAAACAGGAATGATGATAGGGAAGCTATGTCGTGGCTTGGGGGGGGGGGGGGGGGGGTGGGGGGGGGGGGGGGGGGGGGGGGGGGGGTAGGGTGGTCTCTGTGGAAAACTTGTGGTGGATCATGGGGACTGTGAAAAAACACGTGGTACATAATAAATTTATTCATTTAAACAAGCTAGGACATGCAAAGATGGAACAATGAATACGAATCTATCTACCATGCTAATAAGAAAAGGAACTACAAGAGATCGAACAATGATCACGAATCTCAGCATATTCATCCAGTCACATGTCAAGCAACCAACCTAAACTAATCTCCATGCTATCGGGGCAAGATCACAACGACAAGCAAGCAGGCCGCTAGCACGCCACAAGATTGTCCAAACAATAAACTAGATGAAGGAACAAGACAGTTGATCGATCGAGACAATCAGCGCTAACCAAATGAAGCAAGATTGGGACTTGGGATGCCGGACGGGAGATTTGATGTATGCAGATACCATTATCATGTTGAAGCATGTGTAAGTAGGGGTTATTCAGCACAGTCTTCTCCTTCTCAGCCCCACTAACGACGGCAGATTTGGCCTTCTTGGCGTGCGTGGCCTCGGCCTTGGCCTTGCCAACGACGGTGGACACGGCGGCCTCCCCCGGCTCGCCATCCGCGAGCTCCAGCAGGCCAAAGTTGAAGCTGGCTATCACAGTCGTCATCGTAGAAGCAGAGATCGTGATCGACGGTCGGCAGCTCGCCACCTTACTAGAACTCTCAGCTGAGAGGATGACCTTCTTTTCTTTCTCAAAACTTGTGCTCTCCTACGGTTAACAATGCCGCTGAGAGGTAAACAGAGAGGGTGCCGCGGGGTAGGTAAACAGGGGAGGGGTCACAGAGAATCGCCTTCATTACCTTTTTTGGAGTCCAAGGTGGCTCAAGAACAACTTTTGTGAACACATCCATTTCTCTGTCTTCAAATTCCTCAGAATATAATATTTGGCACAATACTCTATTTTGCTGATACAACAAAATTTTAGATTTTACAAATTTATAATTACATAATATTTTTATTAAAAGCGAATATGTTTTACCATAGGATTCCTTATTCCTTTCCTTTCTTTTTTACACCGAATTCGATCATTTTCAATCCATCAACCTTTTCAGACTTTCCCTTTTCAATTCTTCTATAATACAAGAAATTTTTCCTAGTAGTAAACTCTCCAGATTTCAACTCATTTTTCTGTCGCCATCCAGTACCATTGACACTTCTTATTGCACCCTTTGAATTCCTTTTCAGATCTACTAACATTTGTTACATTTCCAAGATACATCGAATGAATTGTATACGGATCTAACTTATTGATATCAAGAATTAGGAATGGACAATAACCACCTACATGAGAAATGTTTTGAAACTGCTCTAACTAATTAACATGAAACAAGTTAAAATTGTCCTATGGTCATTTTTCAAAGACACAATGCAATACATTATCCAGTAGCATGTATTGCTTGCATCTATCCTTGCAGAATTGAAACATAGGATGGTTAACTAGAAAACTAATTGCAATCAAACTGTCTAAGAGATGATTAGCAGGGAAACATTTGAGATAATGTAGAAGGTGACCGATATCAAACTATGGAGCTATTGACTGACTCTCACGTGACCAAACATGAGAGATGTAATGAAGAGAAAGAGAGAGCCTAAAGAGTGAGAGGCTAGCCCCTCTTCCACCTTTCCCCTCCTCCCCTTTTATATGAAAGGTAGAGCGAGATATTTTCATTATTTATCCTCGTGGGACTTATATATTTTACAAAAGAGCCTCTAAAAGCTACAAATGGGGCATAAGCATAATTCTACATGCCTTCAAGGTATGCAACTAGGCCATCAAAACACTAATGTGGTCCCTAACATATAATACACACCTAACAATAGCTGAATACAACTAAATGTGACCCAATTATAACTCAATCCAGACACACTCTCGTCCGTACAAAGATAGTCTATGAACAATTTTATATTTAGCTAGCTTTCGGCTGTCTTCGATGTCGTCCTTCACTCAAGCCTGTCACCTTATCTTTGGCGATAGAGTGAGTTTCATGCATAATAGATCCATGGTAATTGGCGGCTTGTGGAGAGGAAGGGATTATGATGCGATGGGTCTAGCGCTCAGATGTCTTGACGAACGCCCGCGTCTATACACTCGTAGTTGTTCTGTTTCCTATGCATCGCGACCAGACAACATAGACTGCAACTTGATGAAGGCCACCATGTGAGCATTGTGCCCGTCGTTGGTCCACCCGAGGTCACCACCTCCATGTGCTCATCAGGGCACCACATCCACGGGCATCGTGCTTGTCAAGCGTCCGTGCCACCGCACTCACCGAGCTTGAACTGCCACATTAAGATGGAGGGAAGGGTGGCGAGGGAGAGGAGAGGGCAAGGCGCGCCACATGAGGAAGGAATTGAAGCATCATTGTTGGCTGCTGTCCACCAACCACCGGAACCATAGTAACATGTGCAAAAACCTATCTACTTTTGAAACATCAAGATGGAATATTTGCAACATTATGTCTAGTTACCAAACATGCCCGGCGTTGCAGCGGGGAACAATTTAGCGCATTGTCGATGGTACAAGCATGGTTGCATGGTCAAATTGTGTGTGGGCACATCAGACATGACAACATGTGTGCCTGCTAGTGTCGCCGTGCATGGCTAGGCAACCTACGATGGCATTGAGCGGCCATTGAGGAGACATGAGCTAGCTAGCACTGCACAACCACAAGATGAGGCATCAAGCATGGTGCCTTTGTGGGCATGGCTCTGCTGGTCGTTGAAAGGACCCAAGGTATAGTGCAGGCATGGCCTGACGTCTACGGTTGAGCGAGTGTGCAACTCTTACACTGCCCTTAACGATCGAGAAGAGAGTGGCGTGCATGGGAGACCTAATTGTGTCGTTGGTGCACTTAATGACACAAAATGTTCTAGAGGTCAGCCTAGGTAGTAACAAGTAGTTTGGTCACGTGAGTGTCAGTCAATAGCTCCACAGTCAGTCTTCCCAACAACAGTTCCTCATAATTTCAATATTATTGATATGTGTCATCCGCCTTGCCTTCTCCTACAGTCCTACACCCTCTTTGGGGCTTTGATTCTTATAGGGCCATAGTTCTATGATAATCCATTGCGCACATGATTCTTATAGGGCCATAGTTCTATGATAATCCATTGCGCACATACTAATGAGATTCTAGAGGTGGAATATGTTAGGACGTCGGAGAAGGAATAGAACAAAGTTACATCCGCGACCGTCATGAAGACGAAATCGGTGACAAACATATGGATTAGGAAGCGGACACATGAATATACCTCGAGCAAAGGAGAGGAAGATAGAATGGATGCAACGAATTAGTATTGAAAAACAGGTGATACTCGTTAAAAACAATAGATATGACCAGGTGGTTTATTATTAGAGATATAAAAG
>JAKNSH010396511.1:0-11911 GCA_027790015.1 Cymbopogon flexuosus
TGCAAGTTATGTCAAGAAAGCATAGGCAAAACTCTGTGTGTGTGTGTGTGTGGGTGGGGGGGGAGGTGGGGGGGTGGGGGGGGGGGGGGGGGGGGGGGGGGGGGGGGGGGGGGGGGGGGGGGGGGAGACTATGAACCCTCTTCAGCAGCCTCTCTTCAGGTTTCTTTGTGAACTGAAACTGTCCATTAGTGGGTAGCGTAACTAATGAGCAGAAGAATAACGAAAAGCAAAGTCATCATCATCGGACTCCCTTAGTGACACAAAGACAAAGTGCATTCTGAGGAATACAAGTAATGCAGTTTCCCTCGCTGAAAGCTTTACAAGAGGTATGCAGTAGAAGCTAAGCCATCCTGCCATCAGATCTTGCAATTGTCAGAGAAGTGCAATGAACACCAGTCTGAGAAGTGCCCAGTTAATGGCTTGCCCCAGGTAAATCAGCACCAAATCTCAGTGAATCACTGATGAACCCAGCTGTCAATTCTAAATTACCTGGTGATTTTTTTGATTATGGACATAACTGAGCTACAATTCATTTCAGCTGATAACCTAATACTTTTGGTCGAACCAAAGAAACAATCAGTAGCTTTTGAAATGCAACTGTCTGACCACAACATTCTCAGTCACAACCCAAACTCAGTAATCACCATGTCAGCTCCTCTACATGTTAAACTGATCATCTCAGTGTTAGTTCACGAAAATTGTACTGTGGGAGATTCCAAAGTATCCACAAAGAATCCGAGCAGGAGGGAGGTGCCCCAGACCTGGAGCACGGAGAGTCGGGCGGAGGCACGCGAGCGAGGTCGTCAGAGGCAGCGGGCGGCATGGTGCCGAGGTGCGGGCAGCTGGTCCGCGCCTCCACCCACCCCGCCGCCGCGCCGTACAAGTCACCCAAGTCCACTTCTTCCTCAGACACCTCGGCCCCCTCCTCACGTTGGCTGCTTCCGTCGGCGCCGTCCTCCTCCCTCTCCTTCCCCTGCCACAAACAACGCACGGACCCGGCCGCAGGGATGTAAGTGGAAGGAAAAAGCACATACAATACTACATGGAAGGGAGGGACGTGTATCGCACCTTTTTAGACGGCAAAGAACCCTCGCCGGCGGCGGAAGACATCGTCGGAGACGCGGCGGCGGCCGGAGGAGACAGGAGAGGAATCGATCAATGGAGTAGTCGAGTTCTTTTTGGACTTTTTTTTTTATTGAGAAAACCGAGTATTTGGACTAAACCACACAGACATATGGCCCAACGGGCCTATAAGGTCTATTTCGGCCCAATGAGAGGGCTATGGAACTACGGGGCCATTCGGCCCATTAAGGCCCGCTTCAGGGTTAGGGTTTTGCTCGCCGCGTCTGCTATATAATCTTCCGCTTCTCACAACGCCGCCGCCACTCGCCACAAACTCCACACCTCTCTCTTCCCCACGAGCGCTTGCGGCGGCGGAAGGAGGCGGCGATGGGGCACTCCAACGTGTGGAACTCGCACCCCAAGAACTATGGGCCCGGATCCCGCGTCTGGTACGTGCGCTTGCCTTACCAGCCTGATGCGTAGAGTTGTGGGATTGGATTGGGTTCCTCTCGGGCATGATGCCTTTGAATAGATCTGAGGTGTAGACGTAGGGTAGTTTTTGCTCGGTGGGGATTTAGGTTCCTGCGGCGATGGGTGATAAGTTTCTTGCGCGGCTAGCGCCGGTGCAGGATCGATGTGATTCGAGCTTGTGAAGCGTTTTCGAGGGTTCGTTAGTTCCATTGATTGATTATTGTGATTTAGTACCAGCCTGCTCGTTTATGGATCGTTCCCCTAGGGTAAGCAAGTGTAATTATAGAATTGTCTGTATTCGTTGTTGTCTAGCACACAAGTAATTGTTCTAAAAATTCAGCTAAACAGGGTCTGCAAGTTATATGCTTGTTATTGTGGTGTTCTTTTAGTAATTGTTAATGTATAATAGGATTGTTGTTGTGGTATTGTTTTTTGTAAGTGCTAATGTATTTAGCCGAACTTGACTTTTGCAGCCGGGTCTGCGCGAATCCTCATGGACTGATCAGGAAGTACGGGCTGATGTGCTGCAGGCAGTGCTTCCGCAGCAACGCCAAGGACATTGGCTTCATCAAGGTATACGATATAAGCATCAAACTGCTGTGTGGATGATGCTTACCATTGGTAGTGCTTTATGAATTTGTATGGGATATTTAGACTGAAATATACTGGAACAGCTGCTGTACACAACAAACTGCTGTGTGATTGATGCTTACCATCAGTATTGCTTTATGCTTTGTATTGGATATTTAGACTGAATATACTGGAACATTTGCTGGCAAAAGAATACAATATTCTGTTTGTAGATTAGCCCCTACATTCTATGGTGTTAAGAGTCTGATACTTCTCTATAGTTCTGTGGTCTTGTTTTGAGGACATTTGCACTCTGGGGCATTTTTATTTTAGAATGTTCCCTCTGGTGCTCTGTTACTTTTCTTGCAAGCACAACTGTGGTATTTTGTTGAAATGTGCCCTGTACTGTTTTAATCAAAGAATGAATTGTGGTTATATGTTTTCCTGGTTGTATATAAACATTCATGTATGGTACTTAAATGCTGAAAACTATTTTGTTACCCATGGCAATGTTTTTGATATTTCTCCCACTCGGTTTGACTTATTAACTCTTCAACTAATGCATTGCTTATGTTTTTGTTGCAGTACCGCTGAAATCAGCTGGGCTTGGAGGGTGCCATCGGTGTGGCATGGTCCATGGACCCTGTGGTAGAGACAAGGTGTGTCATATGGATCCTATGGTAGAGGCAACGTTTGGCATATGGAGGACTCTATGGTAGAGGCGAGGCCTCAATTTTAGTTTCAGTAATTTAGTTGTTTTGTTCAGAACTCTGCAAGTAAAGTTTGCCATGTTCATGATGGAGGACTTGGCCATGTTTGTCATAATTTTGAACATGAGTTACCTGCATTAAGCTATCTTGTATCCTACCTCCGTATTTGTCATTCGTTGGTTAAAGGTGCCATATCAAGTTTTGTTCACACGACTTGTTCCAATTGTAGTTGTAGCTCTCTTTAGAAAATGTTGCTGGGTGATTCAAAGAAAAAGGGAAGATGTTGCTGGGCTTGTACGGCATTGACATCAGCCATCACAATATAGGATTACTCTGCACCATGGAACATCTTGTCCTGCAGTTGATGCTGAATAGAAATAGGATTATAGGGTTCTGACAATGGAATTGCACGCCAACAAGAAAGCCATATAGTACTGAGGTCCAACTATTTCTGGAGTCTTTCCAAAGCAGCAGTGAGGTCAATCGATCTGTCATCTGTGGAACGCGGCTTTTGTACGCAGAGAACGCAAATGGGGCAATAGATGGCAGCAATAGAAAAACGGGTGAGTAGTTGAACCATGCTGTTTAACACTCAAAGCATCTCCAAGAGTATGTCAACTTCTATTTGTCAAATCTTATGATTTGTCAACTTTTTAAACCATATGTAATTCTTAAATCATATGTAAGTAAAAAAATAACTTCTCTCCGCTATTTTTAACTTGCCATTCCCACAGCCACCGACCTTCTCTCTTTGGCTTTGACAAGTGGGATACATGCGGGCATATATACGTGCGTGGAGAGATTGGATGACAAGTTAGTAAAAATGACAACCTTATTTGGCAAATTGTTGTAGAACAAATTTTCTTGTTTTATCAAATTTTCAAAGATGACAAATCCTTTTGCTAAACTGTTGGAGATGCTCTGAAGCTCTGATGAGTTTAGAGGGATTTTCTATGTATAGCATGTATTTAACACCCAACAGTTTTAGCCCAACCTTAATGTTCACTCTGTTCATTACGTTTTTTTTTTTTCGAAAAAAGGTAAAGCCTCTACTTTTAAGAAAGCAAGGTAGCGACTGTGTTCATTTCGTTTGTCATTAGTCACCATCATGCGAGTTTCAGGTCTTGTTCAGATACCATCCAAACTTCAAGTTTTTTCACTTTCTCTCCATTACATTAATTTTTAGCCGCTTATATGAAGCATTAAATGTATGTAAAAAATAACTAATTGTATAGTTTAGTTGGAAATCACGAGATAAATCTTTTGAGCCTAGTTGGTCCATAATTAGATAATATTTGTCAAATAAGATGAAAATGATATTATTCATCAGTTGCCGTCAGCTGCAGAACACCCGAGTTCCGTTGCAACTGTCATTTCTTTTAGCAAGTACAGTGTATCTCACGCAACGAAAGCAGAGTACAGCCACCAATTATGGCGTCAAGATTCATGCCGCTCACTATAGGACAGTACTCAGTGCTTTTGGCTGTTGCTACCATTTTGTTTTTCCCGTGAGCATCTTTGACAAACTTAAACAAAAATAACTGCGATGAATCTCTAATAACTACTGCTCCCTCCATTCCAAAATAAATGTCGTTCTCGTTTTTCAAGAAATAAATGTCGGAAATTATATATTAAAAAATATTATTATTTATGTTACATCACTAATATCATCGGAAAGATCGTCTTACTGTGCAACACAGATATTTTCTTCCCTGTCCTTGTTGACATCATTATCTCCCTTGGAATCCATATAGAAGTAGTGGCCGTAGAACTAAATACCAGATTCGAGGGTTGCCACAGAATATCATGTGGACTGAAAAGAGTTTATTTATTTAGTTGGTTATTACCACACAAGCACTCATGTTCTATGGATATGCCTACCAAAGCATTGTCTAGCAGATTCAGCGTGTATCCGGCCTACTGGAGCTCTGCGGACGCAGCCGGATAGATGATTTCTTCTGCCGTTCCGGTTAAAAAAGAAAAAAAAAAACTTGAAGAAAGAAGACAATGACAAGTGACAGAGATATTGACCCATTTTCATCTGTTAAAGAGTGGGAACGACAAATGCAGCTGAGTGTGCCAGTAGCTGAATGCTCTAGTGGCGATTGCGAGAGTTGGACTCTGACATAAATTGGTGTTATAGTTGTGGATGAATTGAATAACATAAAGGCCTTTTTAATTAGAACAAAAAAATTTGCAGAAATTTATATAGAAATTTCATAGGGATCAGTTTATATTCAGGCCTAATCTAAAGTTGTGATGACGAAAGATAATTGAAGTTGATAACTGCACCATATCGGATAGTGAAACAAAAGCCTACTTGAAAGTGCTGAAAAAAAACTTTGATAAGTATGATTATCTTGAAGTCATATTATATTCCTTGTTTGATTAACTAGCTTGTTGTTTATGATATGTGCATGGTTATGATGATTATAGATGAATTGTACATTATAACAAAAACCAATACTTACAAGAGAGAATTATTTCCTTAACCATAAAAAAGTTCTACAAATATAATTTTGGGCCAAATGGATTCTTTTTCTAGGGATTCAGAAAAAGGCCAAGGAAAGGAAGCTTGACGTTTTTAGGGCCATGAATAATTATCTCTATTCACAATCGTTTAGTAATCTTTCAGTCATGTACCCATATATATATACAAATCATTCTTGTGTAACAAACATGCATGTGCCTCTTGTAAAATAGTAACATGCTTTCCCATGCTTAGAGCATCTTCAAGAGATTAACCAAAAAGACTAGCCAAAACTTACTGAATTATCTACTCTCTAAAATAGATTTGATAAGAAAATATTAGAGTACTCCAACAGACTCTAGTGGATAGCTAGTGAGATTGGCTATCCAAAAGTAGAGAGCGAAAGAGGTCCGATGGAAAGCTTCTAAATTTAGAGTCATTTACCAAGTTTGTTGGAGACGTTCTTTTTCTTTAACAATAGCTAAATTTAGCTTTAGAAAAACAATTTGGCTAATCTATGAGAGATGCTCTTAGTTTTGGGTGAAATATATTAACAACTACCACAAGTTGAATAGCTAATTATAGGATCTTCATGCCTATTTCTCAAGTACATGGTAAAAAAAACAATTCTCGAATGAACATGTTGGCAGGTCAGCTAGATTACCTTCAATCGCCATTGATACGAGAAGGACGAAGAACAACATGTTCAGATTGGTAAGAGATGGGAGTAAAACACGCAAAACGTGTAATAATATATATGGTGCTATTGTATCCCTCAATTCGATGATTTGATATATATAAAACATGCATTTATCCCATTAAATAAAAAAATATTAAAAACGGCACCGAAATACTACTTCTAACTTGGATTTAGATTTCTTGGCTGGTTTTTCAAACCAGCCAAACCAGTTTGTAAGGCCATGGGAGTTCTCGATGCTGTACGTAATTCCTTGTTCAAACTTTAAATTGGACATTCTAATGATGCATTTCGAAAGTCGGAGAGGAACACAATACTGAAGTCCAATTTTTGCAATTCGAACACTAGAACTACCCAAGTTGGTCAATTTTGATGTGAAATATTTTGACGAGACCGTCTGAAGGAAGATGATTAACTACAATTCATGGGCTTTAATATGTGTTGCTTCATATAATTGATTCAAAATTGGTGTCTCATTCAGGTTTTCCTCACCCAAGATGCGCTAAATCCATAGGTGGATTGGTCACAACAAGCAACTATAGGCTTACCAAACTCATTTCTTGACTTGAGTGGTAAGTACTAAAAACGGTGCTCAAAATAGATGACGACTCTTAACTAGATCAAGCGAGTTATCACTACTTAGGCCTCCTACAGTCTTACCCCCTGCATGGCTGCATGCATCCCTACCCCTTCCCACGAGCCTCACAACATTTTCCACGTCCCGAAGGGGCGAAGGGCTCCAAGAACATAGGAATAGAGTCAAGGTAGCATGAGAAACTTGCTTGATTGGATTTAGGAAAGAGCCATGACTTATAAGGGATTAGTCTAAGAGAGATTTAGGTCCAATGGATGAAAGATTTGGTGGTCAACATGAGGATCCTATCCTGCAAGATACATAGCCTTTGGGGTAAAAAAAGGAGTACCCTAATGGTATATGGAGAAGGTGAAGCAAGTCAAATGGCCCGATCATAATTAACTAGAGAGAGTGTGGGGTTTCCAATGATTTCAGGCCAATATCTTTAGTGCATGAGAGTTGAGAGGCAAAAACTAGATTACTAAAGGTGAAGCAAGAGTTAAGATTTGTTACGTCCGTTGAAAGAGTAGAAGGCAGTGATTGAGACACCAAGGCTCTACTTGAGTAGAAAGCTTCACATTAGGTCGGAGGTTGATGGGCTAGAGGTGGCCTGAGGGTTGACTCACTCTGCCACTATGGTGTCACTAGGTCAACTTAAGGGAAAAAGGGGTTGACAAGCAACGACAAATGGTAATAGGCTGAACACATGCTAAAATGAAGTCTAGTTTAAGACATCGGGTTTATCTAAAGAGTTGCTCATCTAGGAGGGCAAACAAAAAGAACGTCCACGAGGATCACAAGAGAAAGGTACTCATCCTAAATATGGTGCCATTATCATCCAATACACTTTTAGGAATGATAGTAGAACAAGTTTATCATCCAATATGGTGCCATTATCATCCAATACACTTTTACAAATAACTCAACACTTATTTTAAATGCTTTATATAATTATTCAATTACCTATGTCATTTCCTTTCTAATGCCAAATGCATACTCTCTAGGTTGTAATATTAGATATGACACATGCCACTACTACAGAAAATCTTTTACAAGATGGTGCACTGTAGCACCCCGCGGCGGGCGCACCTTTTCGTCCGCCACAGTTAATACCTTGATTAACTGCGGCGGGCAATTTTTATTTACCAAGGCGGGTACTTTTGCCCGCCACGGTAAATCGATTTTCCGAGGCGGGCGAAATGCCCGCCATGGAAAAATAGCTTATTTACCACGGCGGGCGTCTTAAAATGCCCGCCACGGAAAATCGATTTTCCGAGGCGGGCACATTATAAAGCCCGCCGCGGAAAATAGAGGCCCAGCTGGTGACCAAACCGAAGCCCATACGTACTAGTTTATTGGGCTCGTATATATACCAGCACTTAGGGTTCTCCTCCCTCATTTCTCTCCCACCCGCAGTCTCAGCTCCCTCCCGCGGCTCTCTCCTTCTCCCACACTCCTCCTCGGATCCGTCTAGGGTCTGTGAGCTCCAGGCTCTCCCAGTCCAGGTGGCGCGGGGCGCGAGGCAGCGGCGGGATTGCTCTCTATTCCAGGCGGCGGCGGCGCGCTTGCGGGCTCGATCCAAGCGGCAGCGCGCGTGGGGTCGATCCAAGCGGCGGCGTGTTTGTGAAGCCTGGCGGAGCGCGTGGGGTCGCGTAGCCGCCCTCGAAATTGACATGCATGGGAAATTAACATGCCCCATGTTCAAACAAACAATAGTAGTTGCGCCATTGACATTTTGTTCCTATGCAATGCGTATGCGCAAAATGGTAAGTACAATAAGGACAATATTGAAGCGTGACACCAAATAATCCACAATAGCTGATTGATACATACAAGGGCGGTCTCCATGACTATTTATCAACACATACATGCATGGTTTGGAAGAACATTTCCTGAAGTACACGGGCTTAAGTGTTCAATTTGCTGGTACATGGAGTAATATAAATTTTGTAAAGCGATTAAGGGTGGAGTCTGATTTTTAGCTTTATTAGTGAGTTTTACATATATGGATGACACAAACAGGGCCTGTCATTGTATCCTTCTTTATAGGAGAGAACAAGAGGTGATGTTCACCGTAGCTGTCACCACTGGAGCCTGAAATGGGGCAAATATAACGTCGTAAGGAAGTTCAATACTCATTATGTAGTTGAAAAGGATTAAGCCACTTGTTGACTGGTATGTCCTCAATTAACAAATATCAAGCAAACTGCCCTATGAGCACGTCTTAATAAAGAATTTAATTGACCCAAACCTTGAGTAGTCTAAAAAAAGATGAATGACATATATACACTGGATCGAACACTTGAACTTATTAATCATATGACAAGGTAGGGAATGAAGAAGTAGAATAGAGAATGAGCAGCAATTGTTTCTTTCTTAAAAATATTATGGTAGCTGGATTACTAATTGTTAACTTTGCTCCTTTGGCTCTAATACCAAATTAGTTCCGTTTTATGCACGGGGCAGAGGTTTCATCACCCACAATCTTGTCTCGAGGTTCCATTCATGGTGTTAAGTAGCTGAACAAAATATCTTGAAATCTATCTAGCACCCACAATAAGGTTAATTAGTAACTCGTACCGGATAGATAGAGATGATCTCCCCATAACTGCAGATCAACAATTCGATCACCCAATCTTGGTGATTGAATCCAGGGACACCAGGAGGACTAACTCCTCATTGCTAGATGCGCGGTACGGCTGATTCATGTGTGCCGCTGCAGCCGCCTTTCGTAGTTGCTCCTGCCTGCAAATTGGAAGAAGAAGAAGAAGAAGAAGAAGAAAACATTAAACACTATGGTTGGACTCATGCACTCGAACATATGTATATGCTTTAAAACAAGGGAGTTTCAAGAAACCTGATCTGGCTGTCAAAACCGGCAGCTGGCTGCTGCTTCTGCTTTGCCTCTGGATGCTGGGAGGACGAACACTGGCCCATCTCTCTCTCTCTCTCTCTCTCTCTCTCTCTCTCTCAATGTTCGTTGTGCTTTGCTTGCTTGTTCTTGGCTGAAGAGCTGCAGGGGCACAGTTCTATATATGCTGGGTTGAGCATGACGATGCATGACACCATCTTGTTATCGTCTTTTCAATTGTCTCTTTCCAACTAATTATCCTAATAAGAAACATGAAAAAAAAGTTCCTCAAAGTGTCATTACTTTCTGATTTCGGCCTCAATTACATGTTGCACTTTTGTGTTGTATATATGTACTTTTCCGATGGATTTATTAGTCGGGCGGCTTTTGGGATACTACCTTATTCATTCAGAAAGTGAACGGCTGAGTCACTGAGCCTTCAGCAAAGGGATGAGCTTTGATATAGCCAAGCGGATTCGTCGGCGTTGGCATTTTGTATAGCCAAGTAGTGCGGGAGCCATTTTGTATAGCCAAGTGGATTCCTCGGCATTCGTATATTCATATAAATATCTGGCTGCCGACCGGATCGTAGAGAAGACTTATACTTAATGGATTTTGCCATCAATAATTAGCTAGCTAGAGTGACCTCCGTATAACAGCTACAGTGGCTGTCCTTTTCTAAAAAAAAAAGCTACACTTGCTGTCACGGGAACTGTTACGGAAGCTACGCAGAGCTTGAAGTTCTTCCATTTAAAAGCAATTTGTTATTCTTTAAAATTTACATTAAATATCCCTTTCCTTTTAATTCTATTATAGCCCATATAAATATATCAAATATAAAATAATAAATACTCCATCGTTCCTAAAATATAATGGATTTTCAGTGAAATCATCATGAGTTGACCAAACTTATAATGAAGAGTAATAATGTCTACCACATTAAAAAGCAATTATGAAAATACATTTCATAATGGATTTGAGGAAGCTCATTTTTATTTGTTTTCCCCATAAACCTTATCTGTGGTGTCTTGATCACTTATTAGGGCAACTAAGTATCCACTTAAATTCGGGATGGAGGGATTATATTTAGAAACGTAAAAGCATCATATAAATTGTTAAGATACGTGGTACGTACTACTATCTAGCTACATACTACTATATAACGCTCCACGTGACAAAGTTTATTCCCTTCTTGAAGAAATATAGGGTCAAATTTAATTAAATATAGGGTCAAATTTAATTAAGGTTTAATAAAAATAATATTGTGGAAGCGTTGAGCTGAGCTTAAAAAAACATTGTGGAGCTAGGACTTGATATTTAGAACACATTGTTATATACTAGTTATCAAGTTTGGGTTTGTATGTGCAGAGTACTTTTGGTCTATTCAGTGAATTGGAGCCATTGTGCATCAGATTTAGGTTAAGTATCCTGATGTTAGGTATAATAACTAACTCAAACGCTTCAGTTACTAGACAGTATATATGCTTTGTGGTGATCTATGCTATAAGAATCTCCGAACCCTGAAACACCTATTAGACTACCCACAATGTATCAAATAGCGGTGCTCGAATGAGGACAGATTGAACACTGAAACAAAGAGAGAAGAATTCAGAATCAATGCAACACACCGCAGGGGCCCATTAGAGCTAGAAAACTCAGGAGTCAAGGCATGTAGATCCATGGGTTCTGAAACAAATAAAAAATTATTTCACAATCTGTTTCGACATCGCTCACACCGTCGGCAGTCTTAGTGATTTACAACAGTTTAGGTTATAAGCACTTTTACAGAGACCGAGAGTGACCTCGATCAGGACAGTAATATCAACAATAAGAGTTAATATATCAATTCAATAAATTTGCTTTGGTTTCAATAAACATATTCTTTTATGTAAAATAGTGGTTTTTATGGTATAGAAGCAGTGCTCGTGCTGTGTCATGAGGATAATGTTATGACTCGGCCTTTACAGTAGGAAGTTAGTTTGAATACGTACATTATCTGCTGAGAGTCGTCATCACTGCCGACCAGCAAAATAAATTCAGTGTGGTCAATTTTGTAACCGGATGCGTATATATATTCCCAGAACAATAGCGTCAGTGATAGCCATTTTCCAACTATTAGATTAAGGGCCATTTGTGCAACTGCCCCTCTTTTAAGGTCTAATTGCTCATTTGCCCTCATTTTTTTAACTTTGCACGTTTGCCCCTGTTTTTCGAATCTGAAGATTCCAACTGCCCCTGTTCTGTGAAGAAGAGGTAACGGTGTTAAATACAAGCTCAAAAGACAGAAATACCCTCTCTCACTATCAGGTGGACCCTACATGTCATCCCCGCACACAACACACACTTTCATTGTCGAGTGGACCCAACTCGGGCAACCGACGGCTGCTGGAGGCCGCCCGACGGCGAGCTCGCCCGGCCCGCCTGCCTGGCCACCGCCTAGAGGCGCGCGCGCCCAGCCCGCCGTCCACGCGAGGCGGCGCCCTCGCCGTGCCGCCACAGGGTGCCC
>JAKNSH010396681.1:0-10020 GCA_027790015.1 Cymbopogon flexuosus
CTCCTGGACACAGCTGCAGTCAGTCGGAGCCGCACCCGCAGACTCGTCGCGCGGCTGCAGGACGCAGCGCCTCCGCCGGTCGGCCCTGCGCGTCGTCGATGGCCGGTGCCGCTGCCATGCCTTGACCCAGGGCGCCGCTGCCTCGCCTCAGCTCCCCTGCGTGGTTTGCGTGTGGTAGCTGGGTCTAGAATTGCCAAAGGTGAGAGCAGAGTGGGAGGTGCCTTGCATGGCTGTGTGCACCAACTATGAAAGGAAGGGAGGTGAACCCGTGAAGTGTCCTGGCGGCTGGGGAGGGGAAATGGGATGGATGGATGGATGTCTGTTTGGTTGGTATATATACTTAGGGTTGGAGTTAATAGGCTTTCATAGATGGGCTGAAATTCTGGTTGGGCTTAAATTCGGTTCGGTTAACAAAGCCCAATAGCCGAATTAACCCAGGTTATTTCGATTACTTAGAACTAGGAACCGAATTAGGAACCGAAATATTCGGTTTCGGTTCCGGTTATTTTGGTTACGTTCTCTTATTGTGATGTTATCCCATTGCAACGCTCGGGTATGTGGTTTTAAATATATTTATTATAAAAATATATTCAATAACTAATATATTGTTACGTGTTTTGTATCATATAAATGTTATTATTTTTCTCAATAACGAGAATTACATTTTCTCTCTTTGTGGATGGAGGAAGTACCATTTTTATCTATAATTTTTTATACAATTTTAATTATTTTTTCTCCCGTTGCAACGCACGGGCATATTTGCTAGTGTGTGTGTATGGTGTGTGTGTGTATTCAGCACATCCGCACATATAAATCCAATTTGAATAGCACATATATCCAATCTCACATAAATAAGGTCACACAAATGCATAGTTCACACATAAATAAGGTCACATGAAAGTGGCACATACATAGAGCGAATACATATTGGTCTCACATACATATAGAGAATACATCACAAATTAAAAACTGAGTCTTCTTTTGCTTCTTGTGCTCATGACAGGGCTCCTAGGAAGTGTTTTTTTGCTTCTTGTTCCTATGGAGGGGCTATCTGCACGGTTTTTTTTTTCTTCGGAAGGCCTAGCTTCTTCTTGATTGCTGTCCGCTTCTTTTTAACTTGAGCAAGTTTATTTTCAACAAGAGCAACAGAAAGTGGTTCATGCTGATTTGACCCACTCCTTGACCTACAAATGTTATACATCGACAATGGTTTAGAAAAGAAAGGAAACAATTGTATGATTGTAACTTAAGTTTAGAATTAGTAAACATACAATTTGGAACGCCCAGAGTTGGAGTTAGTTTGTTGTTCCTTTTTCTTACCACCATGGCCGCAGTGCCGCCCGGCCATCGCCGCGCCCTAGGGGAACCAGCCGGCAGGGGAAGCGGCGGATCCGAGGGGGAGGGTCCGGATCCGGTCCTTGAATCATGGCCGGCGCCACCATCTCGTTGGGGTGGCCGCCGGTGCCGCCGCCGTCCGCCATCGCGCGGAGCATTTTTTTTCGAGCGGAGGCTGTCGGGTCGGGGAGGGTGTCGAGTGGTGCTGCGCTGCCTTCTGGAGGGAGTAAGGGGCAGAATCGTTTATTGGCTCGGACTACAGTGCCAAGACTAACGGAGTTCTCGATGGAAGGCCCAATAGCTAACAAAAATTTGCCCGAAGGCTTTCCACCCAAATTCCCAGAAAAAGAGGCCCAATACCTAAACGGCATTTTTTCCGAGGCCTTCTACCTAATTATTCCTGAATGGTAAAATGAGTTCGAAACGGGAAAAGACACCATTAACACGATGGAGAGTGTGGGTGCGTATTGGACGTCTGCGTTGTACTGCGTAATCTAAAAAAAAACACGATGGAGAACTTTCTGATAAGCACACCTGCCTCAACTAGGCATGATGTCCTTGTTCGTTGTCCTTTATTTGCTCTTTTTTTGATGAAATTCTTTTATTTGCTCGTTGTCGATTCCTTTTCAAGCAATCGAGCTCCACCTCCCTCCCACTAGCCATTAGTCATTTAGTCACATTATATCTAGGGTATAATGCTTAATTCTATGTTACATTATACCTTTTATTTATTGTACTGGCAGTACTAGCTATGCAATGCTAGAATAATACAATAAAAAAGCCAGACTACAAAATGAATAATTTTCCTTATCCTTTGAAAATTTTGAATACCCATATTCCAAATCCTGGGTCGCCCTTGACGCACGTCACATGTTAATACTAGGGCAAAGTACTTTTTTTTTTTATCATTGAGCTATCTGTCACACTTTTGAGTCAAAACTCGATGTCATTGACAATTTATCAAAGTTAGATGAAAAATGCATAACATATTCTTTTTAAAATAACAAGAATATTAAACTTGAAGGACATGTTGTGCGTAGTGGTAGAAGACTGTCAGGCAGAAATTGAGGTCCATGAACTTATCGGCTTGAGGAACATAAAATCCTCTCTTCTACAACAAGACCATGTAGTCCACTCGCCAGCTGACAACCAAATTCCATCGCGCTACATGAATAACCCAAATCAACATAGCAACTACCTTCAGTTCTTCACCACAAAGGCAAGAATGCTTCAAATCGAACTAACCCTTGTAGAATGAGCAACAATAGAACACCCTTCGCCTTGGTTCCATGATTTCTTTGAAATAAGTCACAACACCTACGCCTGGTGGCACTCCATGCACCAAATTAGCAGGAGATCCGCTGCATCTCGCAGATCCGAGGCCAACACCTTGGATTCACTGGCCAAGGCAGTTGAAGGAGATGGAGTGGGGATCAAAGATAGAAAACAGTTTGGGAAGTCACCTCTTCTCTTTTTCTTGCCAAGTCTATAGATTGCTCTTTGTTAATTACTTTCTTGAGGTGAACAATTCTCACGAAAACACATTCAGCCTCCACGCTAGTGTTGGGCCACGTAAGCTAAAAGGCGCCTCCCAGGGGTTACGGACCTGGGTGCACGACTAAACAAGTTTAGAGGGAAGGGGTAGGGGCAGATTTTGATTTTGAGAGTTTGTGACCTAAGTTTAATCTTTTTTTTTCTAAGTAATTAAGAAATTTTTTAGTTTATAATACAGTCAATGAATCTACTAATGCTAGTTTCTTTGTGGGTGGTCAACAACTTTGAAATTTAACAGCAAGCATTATCAACGTGGTGGCATTGGATTCTCACTAATAATATTTCTATATAATCATACCTATTTCGACCCCACTTTTACATTTGGTTTTCCTTCTATGGTGGAGCGTGCGTGTTGTATTTGCGTTTTGCATTGTGCAGCTACAGATTGGTCAGATCCCTTTTGCAGCCCCGTGAACCACGTTCATTTTCTTGTCTATTATCCAGCACTACTGGGCCAAAGCCAAGTGTATAAAAAGAACATTCTTCAAGAGTGTACAAAAAGAACATTCTTCAAGAGCGTTGTTATTTCCTCTACTTTTGACGTGGCTGCTGCTTGCATTTCCTACCCCTAATCTGTTCAACGGTTTTCAGGTAGTGCTCCCTGGCCTGTTGCCCTAACAATCGCCGTTATTTTCTTTTGAGAAAAAGGTGTAGTGCAAGTGCAATCCCTGATGTATATAACCTAAGGCCGCTGAGAAACCAATGGTGCCTCCAACTAATGATGCACATGCATTGTGCACCTGAAAAATATGCAACAGAACTCTATCGGGATGAGGCTCTGACCTACCTAGGCTGCTTAGTTTAACATATGAACAATGTTCTATTTGGTCAATGAAAGTCACGAGGTTAGGGGGCTGTTTCTGTTTGGTAGCTGGCCAAAGCGCCAACATATATATAGGAGAGTCCTCGCCACAGTTTGTGGCGAGCTTTTTTTGGCTGCCACATCCGCCAACTGTGGCGGTCACATCACGAGGAGAACAAGCAAGCACCAGCCTTTTGTCTATGTCTGTTAAACTTTAGGCGTGGCGATACATGGCCGGGAAGCAAACATCCCCGATGTATTTTTTGATGGAGCAGAAAAATTATTGGACATGTCAGGTTCAGAGTTCCAAAGGAATTGATATTTGATTTGGATCTTCAAAAATCATATATGTAGCCATACATTGGTCACTAGCATGAAACCGTATACATATTTATTTTCGTTGAAAGACAAACTCTTCACTAATTAATATTATCTCAATTCTCAAGTAAAAACATACTTAACAAAATTGTTTTTTCATATTTTTTTGGAATCAAACAATGTAAAAGTTTTTTGCAAGTGTTTTTAATGCAAATATATAAATATTTTCCAATTAGATAGTTTAAAGTTATTGATGTTTGCAGTTTTAAGATTTAACCAAAATATTGTCCTGAAGAACATTTTTTTCAAATCCGGTTGGAGCAGAAACTTGTACGACTGTGCCAAGATATCACGTTATAAACTAGCTGCACTTTATCATCAATGCGCACTGATCAGATCGATCATGAACAAAAATAGTGTTATTTTCCGTAGTGGCATGTGAATTGGACCTTCAATTGGTACAATAATCATACAATCATATATAGTTTTTCCAGGAGTGGAATCAGACAAGCTCATATGCATAAATCATAACACTAGCCATTCTACAAAGGAGCACGATCCATCCATCACGCACAACAAAATGAAGCTGCAGGTACTATGTAAACATTTTAAGCGCCATTCATGAGTGGCTTCTTCATCTCCCATGCACTGAGACGGGAAACCTTGACGTCCGCCTTGCCGTTGTTGAACACGTAGAGGCGAGCGTTCTTGCCAATGGCGAGCGACGGGTAGACCCTGGAGAGGATGCACGTCTTGCCACCGGCTCCAAAGCTCTCCACCACCGACCGGTCGATCTGCAGATCGATGAGAAACTTAACGCGCAAATAAAGGTGTTTAATTATAAGGGGAAAAAGATTATCGAATCTTCTTGGTTGGGTCAATTTTTACTACTAGATAGTCGCGCGTGCATGCACATACCAGGCTTCTCAGAGAAATCTTGCCGTTAGAAATGTCCGTGTCAACGAAACCTGCAAATGTCGGCTGGTACAGGTTGGCGTCCAGAGATGACCTATATTATGCGAAAAGAAATGATGGAAATGGAAACCCAAGTCAGTGCTGCAGTCAAGTACAAGTGTACAACAACCAGCATGTAAAGCTCTGCTATTTGCAGGCGATCATGGCTGACCCCATGCCAACGTGTGCCGCATCGACTTGCCGGGCAGTGCGCGGGGCACTTACTTGCAGGGGTCGGTGCACATGAGCACCACGGGCTTGCCGCGCGCGGGCCTGAACACCCTGAAGAACACGGCGGTCCTCTCCTCCCGGTCGGCGGAGGCCAGCACCCACAGCCCGAACGGGCCGACGCCGCCCTCCACGGCGGCGCCCATGGCGCCGCACAGCCGCTCCGCGTCGCCGGCGAGCGCCGGGTCGTCCAGCGCCTCGGCGCGCACCAGGCTGGACGCCTCGAACTCGAAGCTCACCTCCACGTCAGCCTGCACAATGAAAAAGCGAAGTCGTTCAAGCTAGTTGCTAACGTACGTTCGATCGAGTTTGTGCGGGTGACGGCAAAAGCTAGATGCGGTGAAAAATAGGTGGATCGCGCGTGGATGCACACTGTGCACGATCAACTTGTGCGTGCTGCAGAGCACTCGCCGGCGGATAAGGTGGCCAGCGAGATCGAGCTGCCAGGATTATTGCTGCCATTCCTTTTTGGTTCTTTTTGCAAAATATATTTCCTCCATGCGCATGAGAAACGTACGGTACCTGCGCCGTTTGTATGCCGGTCACTTCGACGTGCTGTCCTGGCTTGATCACCCTGTTCTTGAGAGTGACCGACTTGCCTCTGAGGGCCTCCACCTCCTCGATAGGCCACTGCAGCAGCTGCTTCCCGCTGGGGTCCAGCCACACCGTCCTTGGAATCGCCTGATCATGAGCATTTCAGAGTTTTTTTTAGCAAGAACATCGAGGAAAGCGTCATACATGAATAACCATCGATCTCGGCGTATATATGTACACAGTACCTGGATGCCAGCCCACCCCTTGGCCACATCGTCGGTGGCGGTGTCGGACTCGTTGGCCCAGCCCCAGAGGATGCGGCGCCGCTTGGCCGGGTCGTAGAACGTCTTGGACGCGTAGAAGTTGCCGTAGTCGTACCGCAGGTGCTGCTCGTCGCCGGCGGGGTCGTCCGGCACGTACCGCTCGGCGGCACGATCGTACGTGCCGATGGTGTAGTAGTCGTACCGGCGGAGGTCGAGGCTATTCTTGAGCACGTACTTGGCCTGGCGGCGAGAGCCTGCCAACGACGACATCTCGACACCCATGCGCCGGCCGTCCGTGCTCACCGGGTAGAAGTCCGGGCACTCCCACATCCCCGTGGCCGCCGAGTGCAGCGGCCGGCGAACCCGCATCCACCGCTTCAAGTCGCGGCTCCGGTACACGTACGCCGCACCATGGGCGGGTCCGGTCACGCTGCCGATGAGCAGCCGCCAGTGGCCGTCGGCGGCGCGCCAGGCCGTGGTCGGGTCTCGGAACTGCGTCGCGTTGATGCCGGCCTTGGGCACGATGATCGGGTTGTGCGAGGGCTTCACCCACTCGCGGAGCAACGGGTCGGACTTGTTCCGAGGGTACGCAATGTTCTGCACCTGGTAGTTGATGTCCGGCCGGTTCACGCCCGTGTACATGATCGCCGGCGTGCCATCGGCCAGCGTGCTCGCCGACCCTGACCAGCAGCCGTACTTGTCGGATGGGATGCTGGGTTCAAGCGCCGGCTTCAGGGCGACCCAGTTGATGAGGTCTTTCGACACCGAGTGCCCCCATACGATGTTGCCCCACACGGCGCCTTTGGGGTTGTATTGGTAGAAGATGTGGTACCACCCCTTGTAGTACAATGGAGCTGCACATACATATATATCAAATCAGATTTTTTTTCTATTTTTTTTTCAAATATCACTAAGCAAAGTGTGTATGGTATTGTTATATGGTATATATTGGTATTGGTTCTAATAAAACAATATGGAATAACTTTCTCTGTAAAAAAGTATGGTACTGTTATGGAGCTATGAGAGATTATTATGCTTGCATGGAAATGGTACCACCCCTTGTAATACAGTGGAGCTGTAGATACAGACATCATCAGTTTTTTTTTTTCTAGAATTCTTCAAAGATCACTAAGCAAAAGCGTGTAAGTTTTATTTCTAGTTAATATCAGAAAACCAACAATATGGTATTGGTTCTAAAAAGAGCAATATGGATAGAATAACTTTCTCTTAAAAAAAAATCAGTTTGGTAGGGTGATGGAGCTATCTTAGATTATGCATGCATGGAAAATGGAACTAACCATTTCTATGAGGAACTGAACCTTGTTCATTTCTAGCTAGTGGTAGTGGGCAAGACAGTAGGCCCGTGCATATATAATCTACCAGATCTACGCCGTGTAATGCATTTGCATAATTGCGAAAACATATATCTGCCTATATATATAGAAATCCCACTAGCAGATACTCGTCGTACAGGGCAGATAGTCCTTCATGGAACGAAATTTATTTGCAAAGAAAGCGACGTACCGTTGGGATCTGACGTCGCAAAGTTCGCCGCCGATGCAAACACAGCGCAGAGGAGGCCACGTAAGATGTGAACAGAAAAAAAAAAAACCGAGTTAGAGCCAAGCCTTGACAATAACTACTATCATTCTTAAAGCCTAAAAGGAGAGTAACAAAAGCAGAGCTACCTACTTAGAAAGTTAGAAGCGACTGTTTACGAATCTAAACACCGGTAATTGTACAGAATATGTTCAACTTGGCGAGCCTGAAAAGTTTACGATGGCTACGTGGAACTGCTAGAGCGTGTTAGACAGCACGGTCCTACTCCTACTACTGTAGTATGAACATAAACGAAATTATTTGAGGTTCTAAATAACTTTGAGATGATTTAAACGTTTAGTGTTCAGACTTCAGAATGAGCTCTTGATTTTTGTTATGATGAGCATGTCTATCTGACACCAATGTTCACAGTTTTCTGTTCCCAAGCATGTATATACTTGAGCTTCTTAATTGTTTCAAGGGAAGTTTAAATCATCTCACCAAAAAAAAAAAAAAAAACTTTGGTCTTTACTTTATCTACATGCCCTGGACCTGTCTTATTGTGCCTCGGTTCAGTGAGAGACCAACAGAATTGGCCGGAAAAATTCAAGGCTTTTCTGGACGTGGGCCATGGCAGCAAGTGTGCTAGTGTAGAGCAAGGTTTACGTTACCATTGATCCAGTTCTTGGGAGGCTGGAAATGGTACCCTGTCCTAAGCAGGGGGTCGACAATGGAGGGCGGCACGGCGGCTGCCGCCGCCTCCACCTCAAGCTCGAGGTTCTCGTAGACGACATGAGACGCCCCGGCGAGCTGCAGGAGCAGCAGCCATGCCCAAGCAACCCTTCCAAGCGCCCTCATTGCTAGCTAGCTATAGCTCTCTTGTAGGCACAGAGATGTAGCAAGCTAGAACAAGAAGGATGCCTGGAAACAGAGGAGATGATGCCTATTTATACTGCATCAAGATGGCCGGGGCGTCGTGCGTGCGAGGTGTGTACGTATGTGCGATCAGTAACGCTGGAAGATGAGAGCTTTTTGGGACACCACCCACCAGTAACGCTCGCCACTCGCTTCCCTCCATTGGATAAATAAATCATAGCAATGGAGGGATCATATATCGTACTACACAGTATGCAAAGTACTTTACACTAAGTGCTGTAACCTGCAGTTTGGCGTGAGGATTATCCAGTAAAGTAATTCTTGATGACGATGAGAACACCTGCTGGTTTCCGGCGTGATCTCTGAGGTGCAAGTGTTAGGCGGCTTGTTAGTGCAACACCTGGCTCCATTTTGCTGGTTGGGGTCTGGAATCAAAGTTTTTTTAATTGGTTCTTGTCACATCCTTTGCTTCGGATAGGTTGTTTTTCTTATTTTGGTTTCTGCCTAGACAACTCGAGGCTTGAGCTGCTAAGATGCGCACCCAGTAGTCCTGGGCCCGTAAATCTGGGGTTAGGGAGCCCGGGTCCACCTCGCCACCACCAGAAAGACCCTGTAGACGAAGAGGAAAGGAAAGGAAGGGCAAAAGGCTCGTGGGGAAGAAGGAAGACACGGATGGACTCTCATTTTTATGTCCGCCGCCGGGCACCGTCATCACACACCGAAGGGTGGTAACGGCCCCTCAGGAGGTGGCTCAGAGGAGGGAGGCCGGCGGCACGGATGAGCGCCTCCTGGGTTGCCCTTGCCCAACTCAGGGGAAGCAACGCAACTAACGGACCACCCAACCACAATTCTAAAGAAAACTTTACACTTTGCTTGGCCTTGATGCAAAACAGGTTGAACTCATTCTTAAAACCTTCTATCCATCTATCTACTTAGTGTAAACCTTGCACCATTGAAGATGAACCGTCCATATGATCGATCCAACATGTCGTTATGACAACCTCTCTGGAGATGTTATAGGAAGATTTATTGTGTACCTCTAATGGATTTTTGTATAACCTAGTACAGACAAATGTCAACTTACGCCTAGTTGAAACACTCTTATAATAACTTAATAATAAATTTATAAATAAATAATATAAACCATCAACTCATGCTCCCACACATTATAGAACCAATAGATATGCACTGAAAGATTGCAATTGGTATCTAATTAAAAAAAGTTGAGATTGTGCTCTCCTTTTTCTTCATTTTGTAACGCATTATGCATATATAGATACTATATCTCCGTGACAAGCTTATCAATTAAACTTATCTATTACTCTATGTATTTTATATTTCTATTAATAGTTTTTCTCCCTTTACATGGCACATTCATGTGTCTTTGATGTGCATTCAATTGAAAACTTAGATTAATCGATATATGATGTCTCTTGTTATGAGCCCATATCTCATAACACCGTAGCTCTAGATTTTGACTTTCAAATTTGACCTTATTAGTTGCTACAAGTTTTTTAATCTCAAAATTAAGTTAACTCTTGTGATTATGGTCATGTACTATACTTTTACTACTACAACGTCATAATATGGATATATTTAAGATTGCCTCACGACGCT
>JAKNSH010396694.1:0-10511 GCA_027790015.1 Cymbopogon flexuosus
ATATCCAAGAGGTACGGCCCTGGAGTCTCAAGCATCTTCTTGATTGCTGCACGGACTTCGCTCTTCTTTGTCACACGGACTGCAGGAATGTTGAACCCTTTGGCAATTGTCACGAAATCTGGATATATCTCACTTTCATTCTCTGGGTTTCCCAAGTATGTGTGCGCTCTGTTGGCCTTATAGAACCTGTCCTCCCACTGCACAACCATGCCCAGGTGCTGGTTGTTTAGCACAAAGACCTTCACTGGGAGGTTCTCAATTCGGATCATAGCTAGCTCCTGAATGTTCATGAGGAAGCTACCATCTCCGTCAATGTCAACAACAGTGACACCTGGGTTGGCCACAGCAGCGCCAGCAGCAGCCGGCAAGCCAAATCCCATAGCCCCAAGACCAGCTGAAGACAACCACTGCCTTGGCCGCCTGTAAGTGTAGTACTGTGCCGCCCACATCTGGTGCTGCCCAACACCAGTGGCAATGATGGCCTCCCCTTTTGTCAGCTCATCAAGAACCTGGATAGCATATTGTGGCTGGATCTCCTCATCAAAAGTTTTATACCCAAGGGGGAATTCTCTCTTCTGCTGATCCAGCTCATCCTGCCATGAGCCAAAGTCAAAGCTCTTCTTTGATGTGCTTCCTTCCAGAAGAGCATTCATGCCCTGCAAAGCAAGCTTAACATCTGCACAGATGGACACATGTGGCTGCTTGTTCTTGCCAATCTCAGCAGGATCAATATCAATGTGCACAATCTTAGCCCTGCTTGCAAACGCCTCAATCTTCCCAGTCACACGATCATCAAACCGCACACCAAATGCAAGCAACAGATCGGCCTTATCCACAGCATAATTTGCATACACCGTGCCATGCATACCAAGCATGCGCAGAGACAGTGGGTCGTCGCCGGGAAAGTTGCCGAGGCCCATAAGTGTAGTTGTGACTGGGATTCCAGTCATCTCCACAAAGCGGCGCAACTCCTCACCAGATGCTGCGCAGCCACCACCAACATAAAGAACAGGGCGCCGCGATTCGCCAACAAGACGCAGCACCTGCTCAAGCAATTCAGTCGCAGGAGGCTTGGGAAGGCGCGCAATGTACCCAGGCAGACTCATGGGCGTGTCCCAGACCGGCACCGCCATCTGCTGCTGGATGTCCTTGGGGATGTCCACAAGCACCGGCCCAGGTCGACCAGATGAGGCGAGGAAGAACGCCTCCTGCACGACGCGGGGGATGTCGTCGACGTCGAGGACCAGATAGTTGTGCTTGGTGATGGAGCGAGTGACCTCAACGATGGGCGTCTCCTGGAAGGCGTCGGTGCCAATCATTCGGCGCGGCACCTGGCCCGTGATGGCGACCATGGGCACGGAGTCGAGCAGCGCGTCGGCGAGCGCGGAGACGAGGTTGGTGGCGCCGGGGCCGGAGGTGGCGACGCAGACGCCGACGCGGCCCGAGGAGCGCGCGAAGCCGGAGGCGGCGAAGGCCTCCCCTTGCTCGTGGCGGAAGAGGTGGTTGGCGATGACGGGGGAGCGGGTGAGTGCCTGGTGGATCTCCATGGACGCGCCGCCGGGGTAGGCGAAGACGTCGCGGACGCCGCAGCGCTCCAGGGCCTCGACGAGGATGTCGGCGCCCTTGCGGGGCTCGGCGGGGCCCCACGGCCGGAGCGGGGTGGCCGGCGGAGCCGTCAGCGTGGCGGGTGACGCCGCGGAGCACCTGATGGGCGCGGCGATGGCGCGCCGGGCGGCCAGTAGGTGGGCTCCGCGCCTCACCTTGGGCGGAGCGGTAGTGGCGCCGCTGAGCGCGGCGGTGGTCGCGGCGGCGGCGGCGGTGGTGGCCATGGTTGCGGCGGCTGTCTCGGAGTCGGAGGCGGCGCGAGGGTTTGGGGCGGCGGGTGGCACGGAGGGGGATGTGCGCCTGCTTTTGTTCAGAGATGTGTGGCTCAGATCAGATGGGAACGGCACTCGCAAAACGACGGCGACACGTCAGTCACCCGCATACGTACACGCCTCTCACTGGGCGGTGGGGCCAGTCTAGTGGGACCTACGTGTCGGCGTGTATTAGAAACGCGGTTTGGCCAGTCTACGTGGGACCTACGTGTCGGCGTGTATTAGAAACGCGGTTTCCACGTGCGGGTACACGACACAGTGCGTCAAGGAGATTTTGTACCACTTTTGAAAAAAGGAAAATAAAATTTGGACTGATTAAAAAGAAGAGAGGATATTCGTGAAAAGAAAAAGAGGAGAGGATATTTTAGACCGTGACAGTGGACAACGGGTTGTTGTCATGTACTGACACGTGGGACCCAGAGTAAACGGCACTGACACCGACCAGGGATCTCGGCGGCTCCGGCCGGAGTCCAAACGGGTCGAACCCACCTGGCCACCCGCAAGGCCGCAATCCGTAACACAGGGACACCGCCACTCCGGGCACGGCGCGCAAGATGAGCGGCGGCGGTGACAGGCCCGGCTCGGGCGCCGGCGGGACGGTGAAGACGCCGTCGGACTTCCTCAAGTCCATCAGGGGCCGCCCCGTCGTTGTCAAGCTCAACTCCGGCGTCGACTACCGAGGTCACCTTCAGCCCTCCACTCCGTTTCCTCACCTTTCGCCTGTATCTATAATAATTTTCCCAACCCTCCTGGAGGAACAGTCCTGCTTGTTCGATTATTTTTAATCTTAATTGCAGGAGGAACCTGTACCCTGCCTTTATTGTGTTTAGCTGGGTATATTATTAGGTGATGTAGAACAATGGGTAAATTTTGTTTATTGTTCCTTATAAAGATAACTTGTGCTTGATGGAGTGAGACAGCCCCGATAGAATATGATGTTGTTATTCCCATGAGAATTTTGGTCTACCTCAAGTGATTTCAACGTGGCTAATCAGATTCATGCATTAAATTAAACCCTAGGAATCACCTGTACATTTGGCTTTAGAACAAATCCCCCTGTAGGGTTTTAAGCCTGGTTTTTTGGTGACGCATATGACTGTGTCCTGTCCTGTGCTGTTAGCACCATGGATTACTTCACCAGTTCAAAGTCATGGATTGTAAATCTCATCCTCCCAAAACATGCCCGGGCGTGCTGTACAAACTCTTCTTCTTAAATACAATGATGCGCAAATCTTTTGCGTATTCGAGAAAAAAAAGTCATGGATTGTGTTACGACTTCAAAGATAATTGTGTGGTGCTCTAACAAGGATTATGATCCAGGGGAAAGTGGAGAGGTGAGATATTCCTCTGAAAGTTGTGATTTTGGATAGTCAGATAGGTGTGGTTTTCTGTAGTTACGATTTCGGTTTGTTTTTCATTGTAGTATTGAATGGCCTGGATGGGCCAAGCCAAAATTGTGTATGCAGGCCCTGTGGGCTATATTTCTAGCGTTTCTTCAAGGATAAGCAGCCGTGTTATTATATTTCGAAATTTCACTTCCATTCTGATCTGATTCCTGCCCTTAAACGAAATGATGGATGCTATGATGATATGGTACAATGTCTCTGTCTGCAGTTACTAGTTGTTAGTTATGTTATTAATTGCATTAATTTCCGTGCTAGTACATATTTGTATACCCTCGTGGTGATATTTGACTTACGTTAAGTTTCTCATATTCTTCAAAAGAAAAGGGCCAACCTTAGGATCTATGTGACAAAGAAAAGGGCCAGCCTAGGATCTATGTGACTTCATATGAAGAAGAATTTCCTTGTTCCTTATAAAATAAAGCACAATGCAGAATTTATGATTCCATGTTGCTAGTGTATCTGTTATGTCAAATAGTGTTGAATTTGCTGGAAGATCCATTTCCATTTTCTCCACTTCGATACTCATGGTGGCCAATAATTAGTGCTCATATTTATGGATGAGGCCTGCTTACATGCTGAAAAATATATTTCTCCGTTTCTATTTCTATTGTATGGATTACTGAAAAACAATTTTGTTAAACCAATTGCTTGGTCAGTCACACTACTTGATTTTCCCTTATCCAAATCAGGTATTCTGGCATGTCTTGATGGATACATGAACATTGCGATGGAGCAAACTGAAGAATACGTCAATGGTCAGCTAAAGAATAAATATGGTGATGCCTTCATAAGAGGAAATAATGGTACGTATAATAAGATGTGGATATTCTGAGATCTATGTCGTGCAAATTCTGATAGCAGTCTTCTGAATGCAGTTCTGTACATTAGCACATCCAAGCGTACCCTTGCAGACAGTTAGTGCGATGGTGAAATAGTTGGCATCTTCAGAACAGTCTTGCAACTTGATCATTATTAGTTTTCCCTTTTCCCCCTTTTTTTGGTTCTCATTATTAGTTTTCATTCATCCGTCGAAAGAGCTGCAAAAGGAAAAGGGGGAATAGAAATGAGTTGCATCGTCATCGACAACCATGTTCGATGTTAGCAGAATAGCAGTGAACAACACCATCCACATATTGTGCTCTCAAGATATCTGGTGATAATTGGGCCTTTAGCCATGCTGATAAGGTGCCATTGTCTACTACTGAAATGTCTGTATCTCAATTATTGTGTGATCCAAATACGAGATTATCAATCTGTGGCTAACTACAAAATAACCAGACATCATTATCATTGTTGGATCCTCGATGTTGGCCTGAAGCATCAGCCCGTCGTTGAACTCAGCTGCTGATTCTACTTTGAGTGCATCATTTAGCTTTCCCAATTTTTGGGGTCACACTGCACTTGGATTCATTGAACAAATTTTGGTTACCAGACTGACAACACCGCCTTCCAACGGTATAGTACTATGTACCATACACTGATGAACACGAAGCATTTCATGTTGGAGTTGAAATCAGGACAGATATAAAGTTCCTGTTCTGCAATCACACATTATTACGCCAAACTAAATATGGCGGGAGGCTAACCATCCATAAGATTGGTATTAGTACGGTCAATTCACACGTTCTTCTAGCCTGGTATATGGTATATAGTCTACAGGAACCATATTTCTCCCACAATGATACAGTCTGCCTTGCACACTGTAAATATGTGAAACTAATTAACCTCTGAACATTTACATACCATTTCAAGACTCATCTGTACATAAATCTTTGAATAAACAAGAGTAATTAGTACCACGGAGAAGACATACTATTTAATCCAAAATAACTGGATACGCTAGGTTTATAAGGATTATGCTATGCATTAATGAAAATACAACATGATAAGTAAATGAGTGCAGGTACAGAGTAAAGTCCGGCAGCAGTCTCAAACTACGCTCTTACTTGACATAACCTTACAGACGAGTATCACTTAGCGGCATCTGAACTCGCAGCAAGTCATGAGGCCTGCCATTTTGAGAACTGGCCTCAGCACAATATGCAGCCTCTCGACAATCGTTTACTCTATACGATATCGATATTACAATAAAATCAAATGTTAGAAATGCCTAATTAAGTCCTCATCGTCATCCAGAAGTTCGATGATAGATTAAGGCAAGTGAGCCTTATGATGCTGACCAGTGAGTGAAGCACGTATTGAGACTTCAGCCATGCTAGCTCACAGTTGCAAGTCTGTAGGACAGACAAGTTGAGTTCTTCTTGGAGCTTCACTTTGTGGTATCTTCCTTAACATCTGTAATAATCTTAAGAAGGTCAACTGGAGTTGCAGCAGGGTCCAACTCATGGCAGCCTTTTGGAGCATTATTTCTTTCTTCACCAGTGAGCAGGCGAGAAGGAACCCGATGAGAGAAGCGGAAAAGCTCTTCCTTCGGTATTCTTCTAACCACATCAGGGCCCGTGAGCCTATGGAAAACTGCTTTGAAACCAGCTACCTTCAGCAATGGGACAACACTCACACCTTGCTCTTCAGTGAAATCATCAATCACTTCTACTATCTCATACTTATATATCACATCATCTGGTGTAAGTTCATTCCAATCAGGAGACCAGTTCCGGTACACAGCCCATGTATCACCTTTTTGGGGAATAATCCTGATAATTCCCCGAGGACCTTTACTCCAGCAAACTCTGTGGGAAAAGATGTTGACTGTTTCAGTAATCTGGTATCTTCCAATCCTAAAATCACCACATGTCTTTGTAAAACCTGAGGCGATCCAGTTTATTGGTGCCAGTTCACTGTTGGACTTAGAATTGAGGAAGCTCATTCGTATCCTGAAAGGTTTCATTGAAATAACTTTCTGTACCATTGCATATAGGCGAGGCATGCCATCTTCACTATCATATGTAGCCCAGATCTGATCGTTGCCAAAGGCTCTTTCTGTTCGATCTTTATCAAAATCATGGAAATCTGGGTCAGGGACATCAATGGACATTGGTACACGCATCTGTTCTGGATTCATTACATCAGTCACAGGGATCTCGATATCTGCATTTTTTGAACTGTATTTCTTGCATTTATTGATTGGATTGTCAGGGAGGATGCCATTAACCTTTATATTGTTTTCAACATGCTTCTCTCTTCTTTCTGATTTCCCTTTCTCGGCATACTGGCTAGATATCGAAATATTCCAGCCTTGTAATTTCTCACGAACTTCTGCTTTGGCTTTCTCAAGAAGAAGAGCACGGGTGTCAATTTGGAAGATCTCCCTCAAGACATTAGCTTTTCTTGCACTTACTGCAGATCTAAACTTTTCCCCTGATGTACCATTAACTCTTCCTCCATCAGCAATCACAGTCATACCTGCAGTTGCAGCCAGAGTCTCCCCATTACACTCCACAGATGCATAGCCATTATTGAAATTCCGCCTCCTTTTTGAATGCCGTCCACGCCCTGATGGATATTCCTTGTCATTGCCACTTGAAAAATAATTGTATATGTAGTTCTCTTCATGCTTTCTCTTTGATTTCTCTGAGGCCTGTGTACTGTAGCCATTTGTAGCAGCAGCGCCTGTTGTCTTGGGGTACTGAGTGAACTGGAAACTTTGGTTATTGTACAACTCATAAGTGTTCTCCTGCTGGTATGCTCCATGTCCGGAGCCTGGAATGCTTGATGTTCTGCTTGCTGATTGATATGAATGGTCAACAACAGTATTGTGGTTCTGCTGCTGCTGCTGTGGCTTGGTTGTCCAGGTGAATGAAGAGCTAGTTCCATTGCAGGGAAACCCAGTTTCTACAGCCATGAATGCATGGTGACAGTTTGGGCACAGAAGGTTGTGGTTCAGATAAATTCTCAAGTACTCATACTGCATCCTGCAGTGGTTGCATGATGTCCAGAATGTATTACCCCCTGCAGGACAAGCAGTAGCCTCAACAGCTGCTGAGGCTGAGGCAGCGGCAGCGGCATTTTTTCGTGCTCGCTTACTGACCTTTGTATCACAAGCATACAAACCATTGGACACATTCGCCGCACAATGATCTCTCCTCTTCTGATCGTAAAGCATCTTCCTGCTCTTGTCAGACAATACACTCCATGCCTCCGAGATAAGCCTGAAGGCAACCTCTGCACCAACCGACTTGTTCTTGTCTGGGTGCAACTGGAGAGCTAGCTTTCTGTACTGTTTCTTCACCTCCTCTTCATCAGCCATGTCACTGAGAGACAGTATCCTGTACCAGTCACTCTCCCCATCAATCTTTGATTCCGATGCAAGGTGAACATCCAGTGTTGCAATCATCTGCGATATGCCCTCCAGTGATGGGCACAAGCTATAAGCCTTGAGCGCCGACCTCCGGGCACCCTTGATGTTACGTGCATGGAACTTGCGCTCTGCTGCATGCTTTGCTTTGAGGGCTGCCTCCACCATCACATCCCGGGTACTTGGGTCTGCACCCGTCTTCTTCTTCAGCACAGAACTCGGTTGGTCTGGGTCTGCACCCGTCTTTATCTCCAGCACAGAACTCGGTTAGTCTTAACTCCTGAGCTGGAACAAAAGAGCCCAAGACCAACCACCGAGCAAGAAGTTACTACACTCGCATCAATCCCAAAGCTGGATTTTCAGCGACATAACCTGCACAAAACGTGACAGCGTGAGGAATATCCGCGGACAGACGAAAGAAACCAAGCGTCAGTTTCTAAAATTTGCACGGAAATGGGACTTGAACCACAGCTGCACACGAGCAGAAAACCTAGAAGCCCAAACTCAGAGCAGCTGAATCCGAAATCAACACTAGACAGCAGATACCCCCACCCAACCAATCCAGCTCGAATCAAACCTACTCCGTGCACAGTTGGCGACCGGACGGCGGGATCCCGAATTTCTAGAGGCCTTTGGATCCGCTACAGGAATACTGAGAGCTACGGCGGCGCGGACCAGCGAGGTGGGGAAAGACGAGCTCCGTCGGTGCGGAGCGAGACCTGGCGGCGGCCGGCGAGCTCGCCGGCCTGGCAAGCGGCGCAGGCTGATCCAAGAGGCGGCACCCCCAAACCCTAGCGCCTCGATCTGCCGCCCCACGCCACCATGAGCCGTGAACCGTAGCTCGATCGGAAGCTAAGAAGGAGAGGAATCGATTGCTGAAGTACCTGAGTGGATCCGCTGGAGGAGTGGAGCGAATTGGCGGAGATTCGAAGCCACGAGCACCGCCGAAATTGTATTTTCCCCCAAATTTATTCAGGGGCTTAAAATACAGCCCTTTTTCTTTTTCTCTGTCTTTTTTGCTCAAACTCAGTCAAACTGGCCAAAAGAAATTTGGTGCCGGGGGGTACTTATGTAGGGAAAAAGTAGGTGACCTCCAGCAAGGTAGAGTAAAAAAAAAAAATCCGAGTCCGTTTTGAACTTTTGCCCTCATTTGATGCCAAATACTAATTTTTATGGGTGCCCCAAACTTAACCACAGTTCAGAGTAGCACAGGGACTATGCTGTCATTTCGCCACCTGGACAAAGTGTACTATTATACTATTAAAAGCAATTTTAGATGTCGGACGATTTATATAGCTTAATTATGAGTTTTTTTAAAGAAAAAAGACTTAATAATTATTGGCTGGAGGCGTGACGTTAACAGAGAGCACCTGCATGTGAAAGGTAGTGGGGCTCATAAATATCCCGAGAGGGTGGGACCCACCGCGTATGAATCATAGGAGTATTTGTATACGGTGTACGTATACGCCACTTTATTCGGTCCATTTTCAGTGAAGCGATGCCAGCCTGAGCTGGTAACCCACTGTGGCAGTTAGCTTAACCAGGCAGCAGGAGGGGCATTCTGGCCATTTCAGATAGAGGGTTAAAATCACGCCAGTGCAAGCCAACCCAATAGGAAAAGTCCCTCCGTGACATACTAGTACTACAGTACCGCCGACTGTGTGGTTGCGTACAGAAAACCCTTTTTGCGACTGTGGGTCCCACCTCCCTGTGTTTTCTCATCAATAAGTACTACTACTACCTTCCTCCCCTACAGGAGCATCATCATCATTGACGTTTCTGGTACTACTGTCATGTAGTAGAAGAGATCGATGCATTTTACACTAGATCTGGGTGATAAGAGTGGTAATCACTGTCATTTGCCATGGTTAATCCCATTTGCAGTATAACCCTGACAAACATTGCCATTACATACAGGATGGTGCTGCTAAAGTGCTAATGTACTTGTGTGTTCAAGAGCTATGGATGCAAGAAGACCATTTTAAGCTGTATAAGTTGTACTACCTGCAAACTTGGTACTGAGCAACTGAGCCTGCTTGCATTAGCATTTGTTCTTGTTTGTGCAGGAGTTGGTAGACGTAAGTTTGAGAGCAACAAAATCCGCCTGAAGATACCACTGGTCCACTAGATCCTTGCAGCAGCCTGCAAGTGAATCTGGAAGCCAATGTGAGAACTGAATGAATCTTCGAAGCCAGTGTAGGAGTTCCAGAAGTTGCTGAATGCAATAATGTCAGATTCAGTGATAGGTGTGCAGGTGTTTACAGCGATCAGAAGTTGCAATCTAACTAGAATTCGAGATAGGTGTGGATGTTTGCTGGGTGCCCGGAACACAACAGCCAGTCAGCCAGAGTTGCATAATGCCGCAGATGGATGAGCATCTTGCGTTTCAGTTGCCGGAGGAATGCATGCATCAACCACTTCAGTGATAGCTCAGACTCTTTCCGTGTCACATCCATTCAGATGCAGGATTTACATGTGCTATTAGCGAGGGCAGTGCCAGCAGCTGATCGTCGCAACAAAATAACACTGCATCATAACTGCCCAAACAGAATAAAACTAGATGGACACCAGTGGAAATATGCCATGCTAGCACATAGCATACCTTTTCTTAAAAAAAAAAAAAAAAAAAAACTAGTTCAGTTTCTTATACAAACGTGAACACCACACTAGGAATATGCTATACAGGATTACAGGTGAATAGTGTGATAACTAGTTTAGCCTTGGTGCTGCCCACCCAACTTGGAGAGTAAGGTTTTCATAAACCCGACCATTAAGTTTTTCGATGGCAGACTCAGCTTCACGTCTATGAGCAAATTTGACATAGCCAACTCCCCTGCTTGATCCATTCTCATCCACAGGAATGTAGACACGGGTCACAAAGCCAAATATACAGAACAAACCAACAAGACGATCTTCACGAGCCTCCTTTGAAAGATTGGTCACCCGGACACATCTGTCATCATTCATAATCCT
>JAKNSH010397351.1:0-10477 GCA_027790015.1 Cymbopogon flexuosus
CAAAAAGGATTCAAGGAAAAGGAAAAAAGGTTCATTCATGCCTATAGCAACGCTGATGAGGGGACCGGGCGGGGCCACGCCGTCAGAGAGGGTGGTTACCAGTATATATATACAGGAACAAATCTTGGAAGACCAAGAACACCTTCCTGTACCGCATGGTACGTACGGTAATCAATAAAATGTTCTTTTGTTTTCTTCAAGTTTTACTGTTCTTGGTCTCTGTACATGCATGCATGTTGCATGATCGACGTGTATGCCATGTTGATTATTCTTTCGTCAGATCAACGAGAACCAGCAGGCTGCTGCATTGACCGGCGAGGTGAAGCTGGGGGAGATGACGGCGCTGCAGCTGATGCCGGTGCCACCGCCGGCGATGTTCAAGCACTCCACCTACTACGGCGGGGAATCATCGTCGTCGGGCACGGCGCTGCAACTGATGTCGGTGCCACCGCCGGCGACGTTCACGCACTCCACCTACTACGGCGGGGAATCGTCGTCGTCGGGCACTGCAGCTGATGTTGGAGGCGCCGCAGCCGCAGCTGCACCCGGATCTCGGGTTCCGGCTCCAGCCGACGCAGCCCAACCTGCAGGACCCGGCGGCGGCGTGCGGCGACCTCCATGGCCGCGGCTTCCAGCTGTGGTAAACGCCCAGAGACAGACCTGTGCACACATCTGATCTCAGGGCGTCCGTAATGGTAATAGCAAGGACTAGCTACGTAGTCAGCTGATGTGTAGGTGAGATATAAGAAAAAAATTATTTTATATTATTGGACCCACATGCTCATCTCACACATTCTCGGGTTACGTGAAATAGACTATCTATTTGCTCGTGGCTAGTGACTACTCTCTCCTACTTTTTACTTGCCACGTCACATCTAGCTAACCAAATAGATAGCCATTGCGGGTGGCCTCACTCATCAGGTGTGTATATTATTCTACGAGTGTCAGAAAGTTTTGATCCTGTCTAGCTTGATTCTATAAATCGCTGATGACCTTTTCTCTACTGCAGATTTACTCATCCACTGGGAGGACTCTGTCACAGTGTGGGAGAGGATGGGAGTTTGAAGGTCTCAAAGCTCATATCATGCATAATTGCATATATGCTAGTTTATCATCTGAATAGTTTTACATATGCATGCGATCCCTGGATAATTCAGTTATATGTATCTATTTAAGATAGGTTCATAGGCTTCTGTCGAGCTGTGGAATGGTGGTGACAATAGTTAAGCTCTAATCTAGTATTTAACCAAAGGGGTGATCTAAACATCACCTGGGTGATTCCGGTGTTTCTCCTCACTCGAATTTCCTACCGTTCAATTTTTGCCTGCCTCCATCGCCGCTGTCTGTTGGTTTTTGTTGTTCTGGTTCTCTAACATGTGGGCCCCGGTTGTCGGCGCCTTCACTTCAATTTTTTCAGTTTACTGGTTGTTTCTATTTTTCACTATACCCTTCCATTAAATTTATATCATTTCTTGTAGTGTAAATTTATTATTAATAAGGTGTAAATTTAGTTTTTGAATCATGTAAATCTATTTACTTGTTGTTCTCATATTTGAATATTTTTTATTTTCCCAAATTTGCTCATCTTCCAATTTTTCATTCATAGAAAATTATGTGTAAAATCTGCCATATTTGTGATTTTCTCAAATTTGCTTATCTTCCAATTTTCCCTTCCTAGAAAAACATCAATTAAATCTGTATTATTTTTTATTTTATCAAATTTGCTCATCTTCCAATTTTCCCTTCATAGAAAATATCTGGTAAATCTGCAATATTTGTGTTTTTCTAAATTTGCCCATCTTCCAATTTTCCTTTCAAAGAAAATATCAGACAATCTGATTATTGTTTAGTCTCATTTAGTTGTTTTTTGAAAATCTGAGTGATTTGTTTATTATGGGTCACTCGATTTTAGTTTTTGTGTGACTTTTGTAAAAATCGAGTGACAACTTTTGGTTGTATCACTCGAGTGATGATGGTGGTCGGTTTCACCCGAGTGTGGAATAAACACACTCGAGGATGATAAGTGGTCTTTGAAACCGACCACCATCACTCGAGTGATGATGGTGGTTGGTTTCACCAAAGACCGTCATAATTTTTTTATGACGGTCTTTGGTGGTCCGTTGAACATGACAAGCGGGAATGGCGGCGCTCACCTTTGGTGTTGACAGAGGTGGCTATCGCCTATCGAGGTAGGGAGACGGCGATGCAGTGACTAGGCGAGGCCGTGCAGGATGAACTGCAACGTTGTTGTCGTCGTACGGGGTGCCGCTCCTTCCTTCGGCAAGCTTGAACAACGACGACGCAGTGATTTCGACGGGTCCGATCCGGCTCCGCTTGCCCTCCTCTCTTCTCCTTCTCCCCTTTCTTCTTCTCGTTCTGGTGCGAACTTTGGAGCCAACGGGGTGCCGGCAGGCGGATGGGAAACCCTAAGGTTCCCAGGGGTCCCTTTTATGGTCGGGGGCCGGCCATGGCGAGGGCGGACGGTCACGGATGGGTAGGATCATCAGAGGGCTGTGGCTGCTTGGAGTGGGGTTTTTGCGTCGCGAAGAGTCCGTGATGGAGTTGGAGAACTTGAACTCCACACAAAAGCAGGGGACAGATACATGGCTCTGCTGTGCGACAGAGACGTTTACTGTGAGCGCGCGAGGGGCATGTCCCTGTCGGGCCTTGGTCACCCAGGTGGCGCGACGTCGTCCGTATACGCGGTAGGTGGCAAGATTGGGTGGTCATGGGACAGTTCGACGACCGCATCGCGCTGCTCTGTCCGCGTGGGTGAGAAGCTGGGCGAGGGGAAGGTGAGGGATGAAAAGTGGGGCCCGGCGGTCAGCGGCCGCAGCCCCCCGTTCTATCGTCTAGCAGGGGAGGCTGGTTCACAGCGCTGGGCTGGGCCGCGTGCGCGCTGGCGTTGCTGGGCTGCAAGGTTAGGGTGGAAAAGGGACCATGCAGGCTGGCCCGGTAAGCTGTGGGCGGCCAAGGTGGCCGCATGGGCTTGGTTGCTGGTTTGGGATGTTGAGCAGGCCAAAATGGCCTTTGCCATTTATTCTTCTATCCTTTTCTGTTTCTATTAGTTCCTATCCATGCTAAGCCAAAGTTTTGGTGTAGGTACATGTTTGTCATACATGTATACACTTTAGGGTGGTCAACTAGAGTCATGACTATGGTCTTGGAACCATTTTTCAAAAGGTGATACATATTTTTTTTATTAAATAGAGTTAATTGATTTTATTAACAAAACATAAAATCAAAGAAAACCAAATCAAGCTTGATAATTAAAGATGCATATGCTCACATGACAAGAGTAGCTTCTACTTGTGCAACACTAGGTTGGCTTCCTATAAGTCACTCAGCATATATGGGTTGTTTTCAGAAAAAAAAAGTTGTAATTGGTTGTGATTTTTGGTGTTTGGGAATTTTGGGTTGTTACACAAAGTTTCTTATATCCTGCTTGAAGTTTGCACCATATTTCTCTTGCTCGACTACAAATGAATAATATGTGTTTTTATATCTTCACAACCCTCGTGACAAGCTAGGCAATGACTTGATCTTTCAATATTTGCAAGGATCCCACGACATGATAGGAGGCCATGCAGCCCAAAAAATTAGTTTTGCAGAAACGTCATAATCGAGACCAAATTTGCTTGCTCTGTTTGCTCCAAATTTGTGTAACCATTGATAAATGATATGAACTAAATACATTCCAACTATGATGCCACACTACTAAATCCTCTCTTCCTTGCGTAAGTGAAATTTCTAGAATTAGAGCTATTGTAGAAGAGCCATTGGAACACCAAAACACTAGCTCTATCGGCTCCTTCATGTTACCAATTGTATTCTACCAGAGCTAGAGCTATTTTTGTGCCTCATATATATAGTGCTCTATAGTATGCAAACTATAGCACAGTATGCCCGTAGGCGGTGGATCCACTCGGCGCAAAACCGAATTAGGCCTTAGAGTCTATGGCAGAGCTTGAACAATATCTTAAGGGGAGCTACTATCAATGAATTAGGGGGCATTAATGAAGGAAGCAGGAATCAAATTAGACATGGATTAGTGTTGCTTCTTAAGAAAAATAAAAACCCTAGGGATGGCCATGGCCTAGGTTAGCCTAGACATCCTCCACCCCTCCTTAGAGTGCTATCACTCCAAGTTAAAGAAGAAAGGATGGCAAGGGTTGGAATTGATTTCCTTATTTGGTTCACATTAAAGAAGAGTGTAGCCTACGAATATTCTAGAGCATGGACACTTGTCATGTTATCCATGGCTCACCTAGGCCTATATATAGTGGTGCTCCCCTTCCCCTAACAAAACCATTCAAGGTTCAGTCATCAACCAATTGTAACCAATTTTAAAGTGCTAACATGAAGTAATACAAAAACTAATATAAGTTCAAGGTCAATAGCTTTGGTTCGTTAACTACACAAGCTAAAATGTTGGCTCAACTTGTTAAAAAAATATAAATGAGCCAAATCGAGCCACTAATGAGCCGTGTCTATTGAGCTACCAAGCTATGAGCTTTTTGTCCAACACTAGTGTGAACCACATAAAATGAGTTTTTATAAAGGGATGAGAATAAATAGTGTAAGGGAGATTAAATACATGTCTATCTCTGAACTCAATTCTGTGTATGACGATTTCAGCCCCATATACTGCTGGCATAAAGACCTTCTAAGACATCGAGATCAGTTAACTTGAGCCACCCTATGCCGTCTCTTGGGTTGATAGCAACCAGGTAGAAATTCCCCTCATCAATCAAAAGAGATATGGTGGGCCTTCCGGTGTGATTCGACGCCACCGTTAGTTTCAGAAGTGATAGGGATGTCACGGAATAGATTCCCACCGCACGCTCAATGTCTCTCTTCTTCACCTCTTCAATCGCCCCCAGATATCCCTCCAGTGTCGGGTCCTCGACATCAATGTGATCGACTCCACCCACTGTTGCATTGCACAAATAGAAAACATCAAAATTTTGGTTATTTATTATACATTGCCAGAGCGATTAGTCTGGAGCAAGGAATTTAGGAACAAAAAAAAATCACAACTTCAAACAGCAGGAGTTTAGAGTAGTAGAGATGTGGGAGAGAAGCATCAACCGTGACTAATTTATTGCTACCACGCAGATCCGCATTATATATTACCAGAGTGATTAGTGATGCAGCAAGGAATTTAGCAACTAAAAGAATGCCACCTCCAGACATAGCACAGGCACCCACGTCACGACCGAGAGCGACTAATTTATTGCTACCACAAACAAATCCGCAAGCAGCTGAAGTTCAGACCAGTAGGGTATGTGGGAAGAGAAGCACCAACTGTGACTAATTTATTTCTATCACAGACAGATCCGCACACAACACTGATAGTTACTTAGGGATGTGTGGGACAGAGGACCAACCGCGAGAGGGTCCACATCACCCGCATCGGCAGCCTGGACCATCTCGCCTCTAGGTGTCGGGTGTCGAGCTTTGCGGCCGGCGTGGAGAATGACTCATTTCGATAGAAGTCTAGGGCGAGTGGACGACTGGTGCAGGTGTTGGATCCACCAAGTCAATGCAAGCTCATGGAGCTTACTAAGCTAGAGCACTCTAATTGTTCGCTTAAACTTATCTATACGACTTATCAACTATGATAGAATCGTTTCTCTCGAAAAAATAGTATCAACTAGCTTATTAGCCGCAGAAACCAAATAACCTCTAAATTGATATGCACTTATGTGGGCAAGTATCTCCAAGTCATGTTATTTAATACTGTCCCCAATTGCACCTAGAGAGACTTGGGTCACATCATTTTAGAGGATATTCGACTGATGATTTTTGTTACTGATAAGATGACTAATGTTTTGTTATGAAAAAAACATTGTACCATTACTGATAAGTTCAAGCGAATAGGGCATTTCCACCACACGACCCTTTATGCAGCCCAGGCACGAATGCAATGGCGATATCTTGCCTACGTTCTTAACATCTTGTTCGCCTCATGGTTTTCGGGCTGGTAATGTAATTTTTTGGGTAGAAAAACACCATAAATGATAAGTTTAAGTGAACACGGCTGTTTAGCATCAACATCGTCATCACATTCATCAACAACATTTATATTGTGCAAAACTATATATATGGCTGCTCGTTGGATTAAAATTGGAACCTTTTAACCATCATTGCTGAACACAGGATACAACTCTAAGTATGGTCAGAAAATTATTTCTGTATACACGCCCCCCCATGCTAGCTGGGCTGGGCCTTCTGGGCTGCTGCTACTGTTCCATGAACTGATGCGTTGATCCATGAACCTCCCCTCTCTATATTTCACGTAGACCATGTCTACAAAAGTAAAGAGCAGTGGATTTCTTGACAGGTGGGACCTGCAAGGTGTGGACGTGTGGTGCTTGTTCATTGGCGAACACACGTGGATGTCTTTTTTTTTTGACAAGAAACAATTATAATATATTAGCAGCAACGAGCTGCTGAAACTGTTACACCCTTGACGTGTACATCCTGGATGGCAGATTGCCAGTCCCAGGTAGAAACAACATGCTCCAAAGATGCAGAGTCGTGGAAATGAATTTCATAATTATGAGGACTACTATCCAGAAGAGCTTGTCGTGCCAAGTTATGAGCTGTGACATTAAGGCTTCTATTGATCTTGTAGATGGCTGCTCCTGTGCCTGTAGTAAGGTTATGAAATAGCTGTGTGTAAGGCTTGATTCTTCAGTCCGGTGGGTTGGAGAGGTCTTCGCTGCAGAGGTATTGGACCACTTGCTCGTTATCCGACAAGTAGCTGACACCCGTGAAGTTTAGCTTGAGACAGATCGCCGCCGCTAAGGCCAGACCCGCCGCTTCAGCCATGATGACTGAAGTGCAGGATTGAAGTGTTGCCTTGATGTAGAGTGCTCCTTGAATGTGTTCCTGCATATTGAGAACAAAAACTCCCAAACCTGCCAAGCGAGGTGGCATGTTTGCTTGATCCGGCTCTGTAGAAGCATCAACATAGCATCTGATCCCAGGAAGGAGTGCCGGTGACGTGACCTGAAATGAGGAGATTATACCTTGTGGTAGTGTTCGGTTGCTGTGTCCACTGGATCTTTCTATGGCCGTAGTCTGTTCAGGATGTGGGGGTGTGGATCTATCCGCCATGTGCAGGTTCTGATCCTGTTGCTGTGTAGACCGTAGAGCTATTCCTGTAGAGGAAGAGGCCATACCTGGGTGTGTTTGTTGGTGCCGTTGAATTACTACAGTGTTTGCTTGTTGGTGTACAGCATGAATTGTTTGTGTGCCTTGGCTGATAGGCTGGTTGACTTGGTTGTGAGAGGCCATATGAGCAGCAGCTGCATGGTGAACTTGGGCCGGCGTCCACTTGTTTCTGTTAAAATGATAGTCGTTTCTGGTTTTCCATATATACCACAAGGTGAAAAGGATCTTTTTGAAATCGGTTTGAGAAGTAGAGTTGGAAATGAGATGTGGGAGAGAAAGCTGAATGCCGTCAGTTTCATCAGGAAGATTGGTGATAGACAGTGGAGGATTAAAGGAAGACCAAACCTGTCTTGGAAGGTCGCAATGGAAAAATAGATGGATATCATTTTCCACTGCTCCACAAGTATCACAATGATTGTCGGTGTGAGTGGAATACCTTGATGCACGCTCTGCAGTGGCTAGAGCACGACGGATGAGCCTCCAAGTAAAAGTTTTGATGAGTGGTGGGAGGTCTTTGCATCTCCAAGCACGACTCAAGATCTGGTTTGCTTGAGGCCGAGTACTTCGGGAGCCCTGTGATGGGAGTTGAATAGTGTTTGCTGCTGAGAGTGTCTTGTAGATTCCTTTTGTAGTACAAGCGCCTTTCCGGGAAGCTTTCCACCTGAGGCCGTCATGCTGGTTGGAGGGAACTGTAAGAGTGGAAGAAATAGCCTGAACTGCATCAGTATCATAAATGTTAGACAGAAGATCAGTGTCCCAATCATGAGTCTCAGGAATCCAAAGATCAGAGACTTTGGAAGGAAGAGGAGCCACAGTGACTGGGAGAAGCATGTGGTCGTGAATGGATTCCCACAAAGGGCACCACGGAGTAGACCAAATGGAAGAGTTGCCCGCATGTAGTTGAAGCTCAACATTGTTGTGGAGCTCCTTTTTGACCTGCATGATAGAGGACCAGAAGATGGAACGAGTACCCAGGCCTGTTGCTGTCCAAAAAGAAGAGTCGGGGTAATATTTGGCTTTTAGAACAGAGGTGAGCATGGGATTTTTGTTAGTAGCAATGTTGTATGCAGCATGCATAATTAAACTTTTGTTTACAGTTCCTAATTCCCTAATGCCTAGGCCTCCATTATCTTTACTTTGGCATATATCATCCCAGGATCTGTAAGCAATCGGCGATGTTGGGTTGTCATCTTGCACTCCTGCCCACCAAAATCTCCTGATAATAGTATTGATTTTGTGCACAAAAGATTTGGAAAAAAGCACAGTAGACATGTAATAGACAGGAATAGAAGAAAGAACAGACCGGATATAAGTGAGTCTTCCTGCATGGTTAAGTTTGTTGGCTCTAACAGTAGTTAGCTTAGATCTAAATTTAGCAAATATGAAATTATAGGCTCTGTTGCGATCATTATGATTAAAAATAATAGGGTGACCAAGATGTTTAGTGTGAGGTTGAAGGTTAGGTATAGGAAAAATATTTTTGATAGCATTTTTAATGGTAGCATTGACATTCTTACTAAAAAGGATAGCAGATTTTTGGAGATTCGGAACCTGACCTGAAGCATCACAGAAGTGTTGAAGGATGGTTTTGATTTTATTTGCTTCCTGCACCGAGGCATGTCCACAAAGAATTAGATCATCTGCAAAAAGGAGTGAGTGAATGGGTGGGCATCCAAGTCCGAGGGTAACTCCTCTAAGGTTGTGCCTGTTCATTTCATGTTGAAGAGCAATGGACAATTCATTAATAGCGACAACAAAAAGGTAGGGTGAAAGAGGGCATCCCTGTCTAATGCCTCTGTTAGGACTAAAATCCTGTGTGGGTTCACCATTTATTAGAATTGAGAAAGTGGGGGGTGGAAATACAAGCATGAATCAGCCTGATGAAATGGCTTTGGAAACCCAAACGGGTAAGGGCGGCATTGATGAAGCTCCATTCCAACCTGTCAAAGGCTTTGGCTAGATCAATTTTGAGGAGGAAGGCCTGCTGTTTCCATGTCTTTCAGTTAAAAGAGCGGACGATCTCCTGAGTTATGATGACATTGGAGGAAATGTGCCTGTTCTTGATAAAAGCAGCTTGAGCATGGTCAATAAAATCAGGAAGGTGAGGCTTAAGTCTTTCAGCAAGAGACTTTGCAATAATTTTGTAAATTATGTTACAAAGGCTAATAGGCCTAAAGTCTTGGGGGACAGTGGGCTGATTGTTCTTTGGGATCAAAATAATAAAGGTTTGGTTAATTTTAGGTTGCATGAAAGCTGTGGTATAGAACTGAGTTACCATGTTGTGGACGTCCTTAGATAACCAGGACCATGCTGATTTGTAGAACGCCGCATTGAGGCCGTCTGGCCCAGGTGATGCATTGCTTCTCATTTCTTTGATTATAATGTGTAGCTCTTCGAGGCTGGGTTTTGAGTTGGTGAAGGCCGAGGTGTCCTGTTGTAATGGCTGTTGTGGATGCCATTGAACTTCTGATCGTTGTGGTTGCTGATTTGGTTGCGCTTGGTGTCCTGCATGCATGGTGCACAAATTAGGAATAGAAGAGTTGTGTAACTGGTGAGATTCAGAAGTAAATATAGTAGTAAAATATTGGATGAGAGTTTCTGAGAGTTGTTCTTGGGTAGTTGATTCACTGCCATCTGGATTGATCAAGTATGTGATTCTATTTTTCCTTGTTTTTTTGACAATTGCTTGATGGAAGTATGATGTGTTGCGGTCTCTGTTGACGGTAGATAACTCTTAATTTTAATCGTCAATTTACTATGAAAAAGGACTCATATGCAAACACTGGTAGAAATAGGGTTATGACTAATAGAATTCCACGAGTTTTGGTGAATATCTGTTTCTGCAGGGTGTCAGCTGAAAACAATCAAGAATGGCCCACATGTCAGGTTTACATAGAGAATAAAGACCGAACACCAACTTTTCTGTAATCTGGAAGATTCTAGAAGATACCCGACCGAAGGAGGGGCCAGGCTGGCCTGCTGACCAGGCGCCCGCCCATCCACCTGGACCAATCAGGTCCAGGCTCGCGGATCCTGCCTCCACCGACTTTGAGGATTAATCTCCACCATGTTTTTATGTCGGTTTCATCCAAGGGCTGTGGTTCATTCTACAGGGTTATATAATCAGGGCCCCTGCCCCTGGATCAGAGAGGAAAAAATAGAACTTATTGTATAATTCATATTTTCCAGAATAGCTAGGGATTAGCAATAAGAGAGATTGAGAGAGTATAGGGTGGAGATAGAAGTGGAGGAAGCCCGGCTTGTCGGTGTCTCCTTCCAGTTGTATCTACGGGAT
>JAKNSH010397649.1:0-12128 GCA_027790015.1 Cymbopogon flexuosus
GCCGTCGTGAAGATTTTGGGAGCAGTCGCGCAAAGAGCGCTTCCCAAAAACCTTATTCGCCTTCTCCCGGTGCAGGATCACAAAGACGAGGGTTCCGGAGACCTGCTCTCCCGAACGCCGGTGCACGCAGACGGTCGGGATAGAGAGACTACAGCGACAACGCAGTAGTGAGAAGTGAAAAATACTAATTTACTACCTTTGGAATTTTCTAATTAAAACTCCCACTTGTAGTATTTGTTGTGTTATGTTCCAGGAGAATAGGTACATATATATACAGAGGAGAACCCCCTATCTCTACATCAACTAGCAATACGTTACTAATTGATGTTGTACCTCTCATCTCTTTTTATAGGCTAAAACATTAAAGCCTATCAGAGAATACATATATTGAGCCTTTGAAATTTATTAAAATTTCTTCATATAAATTTTAGGGAAATTATTCGTATAAATTCTATCACTCCTGGCCGATGTTGCGGCATGGTTGGCGAGGGTGACTCGGGCTCGGGTGGAGGTGTTGTGGTGCCGGATCGAGTTGATCTATGCCGAAGAAACCGTGCAGGCCGGAGTTTGGTGCAGGCGACCGGGGGCACTAAGCCAATCCGGCCATCATCGTCATTGTTCGTAGGCCGTACGTAGCAGAGGCGCCTGGCCACCACGCGGAGGTAGGCGCGCTATGCGTAAAGGTATTGCCCTGCAGGTGTCAGAACATGTACCTCCTCCGTCTCTATTTAAGTGTCGCCGTAGGATGCGTGCCACAAATTTGACTTAATTTCTAAAAAATACATGCAATATTTGTATCTTTAAATAAATTTATTAAAAAACTAGATTCAAATATCTTTTCGATGATACTAATTATGATACTAATTGATGATATTTACTATTTATAAAAATTGCCGGCAATTATTTCTCGGGAAGCGAAGCGACACTTATTTAGGGACGGAGGGAGTAGTATGTATGGCCAGCCGCTGGCCACCGAGTAGGCCGATATGTCCAGGGTTTCTTCACAGGACCAGCTGGCCTGCAAGTGTTTGTAAGCTTTTGTCTATGCCGATCATGCTTTCCTCCTTCGCGGAAAAAGTGCACCCGAGGGTTCAGAATCTGCACATGGTGATTTAACTGGCTCCGCTAGGCGCTAGCCAAGGTAAGTGCATAAATATGAGAACTTAATGTTTTTTTTAAGAATACTTTACCTGCGCCGAAAAGTATTTCCCTGCAAAGACATACAAGCTGAAGCAAGTGTACATTTCAATTCAGTATATATAGTTCGGAGGTGCAAATGATATGTGTTTTGACTTGGCCTGTGCGAGACCACGTACATGTACATAAGGAGTGTTAGTGTTCTTGCGCGAGGGTTGCTGGCCCTCACGCGCACGAGTTGGTAGTTTTAGGCATACATGAGAAGCAAAATGGGTAAAACTGGAGAAGAGTAGTGTTACACGGCTGGTGTAAACATGCACAACCTCATCCAGATATGGAAAAGAGCATAACTTAATTAGTCTGCAAACGGTGCTGAAGCATGAAGGGTTGATGATTTTTTACTGTTCAAGAAATTGTTACCTTTACTGTACACAGAGATATCCTCGCGCGATCGATCAATTGATTCACGAGTCCGTGCTCTGATGAGAGCTTTGCCGAAGTTCGCACGACCCTGCAAGGTAATGAACTGAATCCTGCATGCACAGAGTTACGCTGGCCGGGCAACTTGCCATGACGGTGTAGACTTGGCCTGGGTTTTGAAAAACTCCAATGTATAATCTTCATCATGGCGAGGGTTGCTGAGCTTGATGATGGCGAGGGAGCTCCACCTAGCAGCAACGAGGGTTGCTCCGGCATGCATGCAGCGATACCGATAAGGGTCGTTGCTTCGGCGTGCCGCGACGAGGGTTGCTCTACGCCTCATGGACTTTTTTTCGTTGTTGTCTGTAGCAGAAGCGCCTGGCCACTGCGGGGGTAGCCGCACGCTGACCACGGCAAAGGTACCCGTTGACATATCCTGCAAAAGCCAAGTGATATTCGTGCAAGATAGGTGCTGGACAAACAAAAGCATCTGAGCTTCCCCGAGCGAGCGGTCATACATGTGGCTTCAGTTTGTATACGTATATGTTAAGCAAAAGCGAGGGTGAGTTGCAGTGGAACAAGAATTTTACATGAGGCCCAAGACTCCTTATTAGTTACTCGAATTAGTTTTATAGCATTGCAAGCAAATGTAGAGCAAGTGACTGGTGTGGTTCGAACTTCGAACTGCTGTGCAGAGCAAAAACTCGGTGCTTTATAATTTCTTTCTTGTAGAAAGTGAAGAGGCATTGGGATATTACGGCTCACTGCGACCAGGTGGACTGTATTGCCGATCGAGCCTCGCGCCGGCAGCAAGCTCATCCATTTTGGACGAATCGGAGGTAGTTTTGTCGGCGGCACAGGCCATGAGCCGCCTCGCCTTTGCGTCTCGGACAGTCGGACCGAGACTGTTGGACCTTAGCAGGCCTTCGCCAAAAGGTTTATGGATGTGCTATGCATCTGCATCGTATTTTGTTGTCTGATGTCCCTCGGTTTTGGAGGTTTATGGATGTGTTATGCTTCTGCATCGTATTTTGCTGTCTAATGTCCCTTTGTTTCGGATGCACTCTGATGGTAAATTTCCTTATAGTTGGATTTTCACCGTCAGGGTGCTCTCGTTTAGGCCATCGTGTCTGAGCTATCGTCGGCTCGGCGCTAGCATTTTTCCCAGTCGAACCGCACGCAGAGCCCTGAACTGTGAATTGTCTACAGCTAGATTAGATTCTGCAGAAGAATTTGAGCCTCCTTTTTCTTAGCCGCCGCCTCCCAAGCCCAACTCGCCAAGGGCGAGTTCCGTGGCCGCCGCCGTTTGACCCCCGTTCCCCTCGTCTCCGGCCTCCGTGCCGGTGGTTGCGGAGAAGCAGGGTCCGTCGTTTATAGCAGATCTGCTGTTTTTTAGGTTGTTTCTCCGTTTGTTTTTTTCTTCACCCTAATAATTAGTGTTAGTTTTTGGTTGGCCGCTTCGATGTCTTCGATCCGGCTTCCTCCTTCGTACCGGATCGTTGGTGGATGCGTCGTTATCTTCGGTGATAGCATGTTCCTGAGATCAAGGTATGTTGAAATAATTCTTCTCGAGGAGGGATTGGATCTATTTTTCCCCTTCTGCGAGATCGTTTTTCCGGCCATCGGTGCTACTGGCGGCAGCAGATTTGCCCTTCCGGTTGCTGGTGGTGAGGCTAGCAATGTTGGATCCTATGTTCAGTTCAGCCTTCAGAAGACATGCCTTATGTGCTCTCGGCGCACTTTACTCCCTACAGTGGTTGAGCATACTGCGCCTCTTTTGCGGTCTCTATTTTTGTGGAATCTTCTGTTTGTTGGGACTGTGGTTCTCGAGTCCAGATGTGATGTACTTCCATGGTCGTGATGGAGCTTCCTGAAGAGGTGTATGCAGATGGATGCAAGGAAGATGAAGTATAGAGACCTAGTGGTGTGCTTCAATGTAATTTTATTTTATGTTGAGGTCTCAGTTGTAAAAGAGGTTTTGATATAATGAAATAAAGTTTTTTTTTTAAAAAAAAAGAATTTGAGCTTGTTTTTTCATGCTGCCCACCGTGTCGTGCCATGCTTGGGCCGGACTGTAATGTTCGGGCTTTGTCTCATGTCATCAATTTTGGTGGGCTGTCCGGTCTGGTGCGTGGAAACAGCCACTCGAAGCCCAAGAACATGAATTTGGCCCAATTGCGGTGGGCACCTAAGGCCCAGCACTCCGGGGGCGGCGGCGCGTTGCTAGCGGCCACCTGGTCCTGGTCGGACGGGAAGGTTCCCGCAACAGGAGGCAGCGAAGGCCGGAACCGCAAAGGAGCACTACTGAAGCTGGGAGAGACGGCGCCGCCGCCGCCGCCGGCAAGGAGCCATGGAGCCAGAGAAGGCCGAGGAGGCAGCGAAGCAGCCGATGGAAGCGGCGGCCGGAGACTCCGTGGATCCCCGCGAACTAGGTGACTGCTTAATAATCCCCTTGATTCCTCCTGCTTCAGAGGGCTAATCTTCGTATAAACCCTTTTCTCTCTCTTTCTTCTCCGTGAACCCTACCTCTGCAATTCGGCCAAGAAACAGCGGGTTTCCTGCTCTGTTCTGGTGTGACTGAAGCATTGTCTCTGATTCGCCTTCTCCTTGTGTTATTTCCGACTCTGATTTGCAGTGTCCAGCGACGACGAGATCGACTACTCCGTCGAGCCCGAGTTCTACGACCCCGACCTAGATGACGTCGATGAGCGGTGGGCGGACAGGCAGAGGAAAGGCCGCACATCTGACGCCGTGCTCAGCTGCCCCGCCTGTTTCACTACCCTGTGCTTGGATTGTCAGAGGTAATCCATTTACTGGTTGATATATGCCCACACATGGAGGGGAATCGTAGATCGTAATCATACCACTATTTAGATTATTTTATTGTTACCAGTTGTGGTTCCGTTTCGTGTTCAAAAAATTTAATGTCTGCCCTCTGCCGTTTCAATTTTTTCTTATGGTATAGATAACCTACTGTTGCTCAGTATCAGGACCCTGGTACTACTGCCCTTGTGAAATAGGAGTGCTTATAATGTAATCAATTAATAAATCCACTGATAAATGTACTGGAAATTTCATGTCCAAGCAAATTTGTAGCATGAATCAGGACTTGTTCATGCTACAAATTTGCTTGGACATGAATGAGAATCCCAGGCATGACATGAATCGGTACATATAGTTTAGTTCTTTTTCTCTGTGTTTATTTGAAAAATAGCTTTGTGTTTGTCACAAGCAGGATTTTGCCGTTATATTATTTGCCTGTTTCGCTTAAGTATTGTTCTGAAATACCTTTGTTTTTAACTTTGATGTTTTGCGTTGCTATATGTTTTCTCTGATTATCAAACACTGTACTATACTGGTACTGCTAATTTGTAGAATAACTATTCAATGGTCAGTTGTGGGTGGCTTTGTTGATGCATAGGCATAAAATCTAGGATAGTTCAGAGTAAGGCAACTTGGAGATATGACTTATTACTATGATCATGTGCTTGAACAGGAACAGGAAAGTCAGATATGAAAAGAGTCAGGGCATCTTGTTAGTATAGTATGTTTGTGAAATCAATGTGGAAGCACTAATATATCTGGCATCACTATACTTTTGTTTTTCACACTGTTCAGGAATAACTTAGTTTGTATGCTTCCGTTCCAAATTGTAAGTCACTCCAAGAATTTTGGAGAGTCAAACTTTTTTAAGTTTGACCAAAACTTTTAGAAAAAACTACAATGATTTATGATATCAAATATGTATATGATGAAAATATAAGTAATGAAGAATCTAATGTTACTTAAGGTGAGATCATAAATGTTATTATCATATCATATAAATTTGGTCAAACTTGAAAAAGTTTGACTCTCCAAGATTCTTGGAATGACTTACAATTTGAGACAGAGGAAGTAGTTTGTAAGCTACTTGCGCAGTTGTACTGTTTGGTTATCTGCTATTGATCCTTGAGCATTAAGCATTTGTGGTTTATGCTGATATATGGTTGAGGGATAACTTATAGTTTTTGGTTTGTAAGCTACTTGCACAGTTGTGCTCTTTGGCTCTCTGCTATTGATCCTTGAGCATTAAGAATTTATGCTGATATATGGTTGAGGGATAACTTACTTTGTAGTTTATAAGCTACTTGCGCAGTTGTACGGTTGGGCTCTCTGCTATTGATCCTTGAGCATTACGCATTTATGCTGATATATGGTTGATTTTTAAAACCTCAAATGATTAATTTTATATGGATTTTGTTAATGTTCAGGCATGATAAGTATGTAAACCAGTATCGTGCAATGTTCGTTCGCAACTGCAAGGTCAAGACTGATCAGATCCTGCGAGAAGGCAAGAGCAAAAGGAAGAACCGCAAAGGAAAGGCTGCTGATCCAACTACTGCATCAGAAGGTGAAAGCAAGGGAGAAACCTACCACCCTGTTTGCTGCGTGGTATGCTCAACTGAGGTTGGGGTGTTTGACGAGGATGAAGTCTACCACTTCTTCAATGTGATCCCTAGCAACTCCTGAATATCGTGATGTTCTGCGAACTGTTGTTACTGTAGAATAGTTCTTATAGCCATATATGCTTCTGCAGCACGATGTTGTTTTTACTGTTTTGTATCTCCGATCAGCATGCAGTACAAGTAAATCAGGTTGTGGATAACATGCATCTGTATGGTATATTGATGTGTTTTTGTTCTGTAGCATACAGTTTTGAAAGGGGATCTCCAATCTAAGCTGTGATGGCTCTTTCGTGAAGACAAACCTCTTTGTTCTGATTGAATGTGTTCATGCTTGTTATAGCAGCAATTGATGATTGTTCGTACAAGTTGATGAGGTGTCAGGTGTGTATGTCTATGATGCTAAGCTGATCCCACATGGGAACAGAGCTAGCCTGGCCCTGGCCATGCCTCCAGATCCGTAGACGAGACAATGGCGCGTGCCCTCTGATCATGGGTAGATTGATATTGATTTGCCTGCCAATACATTGGCGTGTCTGAATGAACGTAAAGTCATGGAACTGTACATCTGCAAGGAATTTGGAACTTTGGAGCGTCTACTTGGAAGTTGAAACTTTGAATGCTAAAATTGAACTGAAATCTAGCAGCAATTTAATTGGGAAAAAATTGTCTCTGTTTGAAATGGGACCGGCCGGGCCTGAGAATCTCACATCTGCTAGAAAACCTTTGCTAAGGTGTCTGCAAGTCTGCGATACACTAAGCTATGCTTAAAAAAAATCACGGTGGCTATGTGAACGTGACTATGTGCAGGTGCGGTAAAACCATGTTTGGATTGGAGCAAGGCGGTGGATCGCCGACATGCCCCTTGATGGCCACTGAGGCCACGGAGGCGTTGCCGGGTGGCGGGTGGGGTTCCTCCCCTCCTGCAACGCGATGCAATTATCGGCGGGCGAGGCGCAGGCGCAGGCGAGCCGAGACATGAGACATGCAGATGCAGATCCTATCCAAAACTAGGAAAGGAGGCTGGTGGTCCGTCCCATTCGCCTTCGCTTTCAGTACAGGTCATGGTCATCATCGTGCTACCGGACCGGACCTGCATGCTTAGCTCGTCGTCGACCCACGTATACGTCGTCGACGATCTCGATCACCGTCTGCCCAAGTCCCAACCAGTCACGCTCAGCTGCCGCGGAAAAACGCTCCCGCTCCGATCCCTAGCACAAGTCAACCAATCGATTGCAGAGAACCAGAACCTCTTGCAAAGTCGTGCCTGGTGCCACATTGCGACCACCTCCATATCCGGTTTTGGCATTTACTTTCGCCATGTACATCACCATCACCTCCATACTGGTTTTGGTGCCTGCCTTTGCTATATTCGAAGTACGTACATCACAGTCGCTGCCCGGGCCGCGGCAGCATGCACTTGGTCCTCTGGCGGTGCACACGGGACCGGCGGCCGGACCGGAGTGCCGAGAGCTAGCCGAACAATCGTCATGAGTGGCGTTGGGTCGGCGAAGCCGCGCGCGCGCGTCAAGCCGGTCGCGTGCGCAGGGCACCGGCACCGGCATCGCACCGCGCGCAGGCACACAGTGGCGCCCGTCGACGTCGCGTTGGTTTGCCCATTCAGGCGCAACTTGTGGGGGGCATCTGTACGCACGCACGGAAATGATAGCGATTTTTTAGGGCGACGGGGCGAACTGTCCACAGTCGCCCAGCAGTGTGCCCCATCATCCCATGTCCACAATCGAGTCAATCGCTCGCGCGCTGCCGATGAGCTTTTCGTGTGAAAACGATCCATCTTGAGCCTGCAGTCTCGAGTCTACTAGAGCTTCCTGTATCGCATGAGCCAGCCATCTTTGTTGCCAAGCCAGATCAGAGAGCTGGAAAGACAGAGAGGAGGATGAGGATCTCGCACAGCTCATAGCAGCTCAAGGCTCCTGTGCGTGCACAGTTGATTCGTTTCACCACCCATCCATACAAGATAAGCTTTGTTATATGGGCCCCCATTTAGATTCCTGAAAAAAGGAAAAAAGTTAGAATTCTGAGCACTATAGTATTTTTGTTTTTATTTGACAAATATTGTCCAATCATAAATTAATTAGGCTCAAAAGATTCGTCTTGTGATGTTCAACTAAACTGTGTGATTAGTTTTTATTTTTACCTACATTTAATGCTCCATACAAACAGCTAAATATTGATGTGATGGTGATGTGACAGAGAGAAAGTGAAATTTCTGGCCTTTAGCCCCCCATCTAAACACGGCCATGAGCCCGGCCGTGCATGTCTAATCCTAATCACCCCTGTGATACGATGGTAGCCTAGCACAGCTACACTATTTGTAAAAGACCTGCAGATTCCAGCAAAGTGAGAGCCGATGGACCCAGATTCCCATGTGCCCTGCCCCCCTACGGGTACTGTGCCTACTGCACCTCTGCACCCCCGGTCCTCTTCCGCCCCTCTGCCTTGCACTTTCCTGCCAATCCGTTCCATGCTCACTTTTTCTCGCTCGTTTACACCATCTAGATTAGTTAGCTATTACTAGTTCAGCTAAAATTTAGTTCTGTTTTGGATATATGGATGGACTATTGAGAGATACGAACAACTGGTTAGACTAGACTCAAAATTAGATCATTCTTTAGTTCATCCATTTAGTTAGTCCAAAATTAAAATTTAAATGGTTAAACTTTAGTCATGTGACCTAAATAGACCTCTTTTACATTACTGGTAAACTAGTAATGTATGTGACAAGCAATATATACATGTTTGATCTGACATTGTTTACCCGAGTTGTTTGTTTGTGCACGCATGGAACACGTGAACTATGATGAAATTCAGTTGAGCGTGTTATGCGTAGGCAGTGAAATTCCACAAGATAGAATGGTAAAACACGCGGAATAAAGCTTTTCAAGTCTACATCAAGTCCATTATAAATCTACCCGGTGTGTCCCTCTCCCCCCATCACCTCAAAAACCTCTCCAACCCCACCGGTCCACCACCTCCAGTCCCCCGCAACACGACGAGGCAGCAGCACCAGGAGGAAGGCGCCATGGCCACCACCCGCGACGTCTCCACTGCCGCCGCCGCCGCCATGTTCCACGTCTACCAGCCGATGCCGACGATGCCATCCACGACGGCGGCGGGAGACGCCGGCGCCATGGTGGCGGCCCCCGCGAAGGCGGTCAAGAAGGAGGGCGGAAGCGGCAAGGACCGGCACAGCAAGGTGAACGGGCGCGGGCGGCGCGTGCGGATGCCGATCGTGTGCGCGGCGCGCGTGTTCCAGCTCACCCGCGAGCTGGGGCTCAAGTCGGACGGCCAGACCATCGAGTGGCTGCTCCGCCAGGCCGAGCCTTCCATCATGGCCGCCACGGGCACCGGCACCACCCCGGCCGTCTTCGTCTCCTCCTCCGCGCCGTCCACGTCCTCCTCCTCCCAGTACCACCACCACCAGGCCGCCGCCACCGTCCTCGGCAAGCGCCCGCGCGAGGAAGGCGACGCCGCTGCCGCGGCGGGGACCGCGTCCGCGTTCTGGGCGGCGCTGCCGGCGGCCGCGCCGCGGACGACCGAGGCCTGGGGCTTCTCGCCGCTTGAGGCGCAGGCCGCGGCGGCCGCGGCGGCGTACGTGCCCATGGCGCAGGCGCAGCACCACCACCACCTCAACCTGCTCGCCGCGCTGTCCGGCGCCGCGAGGCGCGCCGAGGAGGAGACCCGGTGACTCCGCCACGTACGGCTTCTGACACGCACTACCACATCCGTCGTCGCTCGCGCATTGATCGTTGTCCGTCCGTATGTTCTTGGCAGGCGTTTACGTTCTTCTTGATTTTGTGTGTGTGCTCTTGTGCTCTCCTCTACCGAAGTCCAAGGCAGTGTCTTGTGGTCGAGATTTGATGAAAGATTGCTGTAGTGCTTATTAGTGCAAAATGTAAATACAGAGTCCTTTTGCTTAGATCTTAATCTTCCTGCATTTTCGGGTTAAATCGGGATTAGCCCTCTGTGTTAGGTTTGGATTCCATGGAACTTGTTTCAGTTAGCATCATCGATCTTGTCTGTATCAGCAGCCCGAGAAGTCATTGAGTAGTACAAGCATAAATTCATAAAGCTCATATTCTTTTGTGGTCAGGTCATTTCTTATTGTCATTAGTCAGCTAGCGATGAAATTCTTATTCGACCCAGCAAAGCAATGCAACTAATCATCGTAAGACTCAGACCAAAAAGCTCATCAGAGTAATTTATAGACTTCCTTTTGACACGCTGATGACACTGCACGAGAATCGATGGCAATGGTATCTGAAAAACGTTCTCTTCCACCTCTGAAAAACGTTCTCTTCCACCTTTAGAACCAAACTATATAATTAATTATTTTTTCTATTTATATTTAATGTTCCATACATACAACTAAAGATTGATGTGATGGTGATATGATGGAGAAAAAATTCCACTTTCCACCTTCAAACGTTGAGAACGAGGCCAGATAGATGTGCAATGCCCATCAATCCATCCATCCAGCCATCCAGGCTAGCTGCAGATGAGCAGATTACAGCAATGATAACCGGCCTGCCTCGGGGAGAGAGAGGTGAGAAAGGAAGAAAGAATCAAAGAATTCCCTTTCGCCGGGGCGGCCCGTCCGTCGGTCGCTTTTCGTCGCGAGACCTCGCTTTCTTTCCCTCCGCCGTCGTCTGCGGAGCGGAGAGGCCGAGGGGAAAGCGAAGGGCGGCAAAAGGCTGCGGGGCGCCTGCGCGACGCACAGTCGCTCGCGCTGCCGCCGCCTGCCGCGCTCTGAAAGGTGGAGGCCGTTGTTGTGCTGCTGTGCACTTTCGTTCCCCGAACCGATGTCCTGTTAAAGATGCCGTGCGCTGCGCTTGTCGAGCCATCATCTCGTGCAGTGTACCACCACACATGCATGTGTACTGTAGTCTGTAGTACACATATCAGACGTGAGATGCCATGCCGTGCCGTGCCTTGCTAGCAGCCTCTGAGGCCGTCTGGGTGCTGCCAGCTTGCGGCAGAAGTCTGGTTGACTTGGCGTGCCTTGGAGACCGGAGTAGTAAACCGTAACATGCCTCGGCGTCATGTGAAACCGACTGGACTGGTCGCTACTACTCCTTGCTTGTTCAAGCTTGAAGGAACTCAAGGAAGACGATGAGGAACGGGAGGTGTGGAAGCGAAAAATGGGTCAGACGGCGAGAGGATGGACGACGCCAATAACAAGTGAGGCCTTGTTTAGTTTCCAACTTTGCACCAGTAAAGTTGAAAAAAAAAAACTATAGCAATACTATAGCATTTCGTTTATATTTGATAAAAATTGTTCAAACATTGACTAATTAGGTTCAAAATGTTGTTCTCGTAAAGTACAACCAAATTGTACAATTAGTTTTTAATTTCATCTATATTTAGTACTTCATGCATATACCGATATTTTGATGTAATGAAAAATCTTCTTTTTGCATAGTGAATTTGATGCCAAGGCCTTGTTTAGTTACCCAACCAAACTTTGGCCGCGCACTGTAGCGTTTCGTTTGTATTTGGTAAAAATTGTCCAAACTTTGACTAATTAGGCTTAAAATGTTCGTCTCGCAAAGTATAACAAAACTATGCAATTAGTTTTTGATTTCATCTACATTTAGTACTCCATGCATTTGCCGACATTTTGATGTGATGGGGAATCTTCTTTTTGCATAGTGAATTTAGGAGTTCTTTTTGGGAACTAAACAAGGCCCTAAAGTGTTTATGGTTGAGATAATTGAGTGAGCATGTGTGTGAGCATTACGCGTCAGACGGCACCCGCCGGACGCGTCCGGCGCGTGCAAACACACCGGCTCCAGCTCAGAACAATGCCGCCAAGACAGAGAGCACCCGAACTGTCCAGCGCTCACCCAAGTGGAACCGCCGGATGCGTCCGACGCGTTCCCAATCAAACCTCTGCGCGCGCTGTCAGTAGTCGTTGGGGCGTCCGGCGAGCGTCCGACGCTCAGCCCCCGGACGCGTCCGCAGGCCAGGTCAGATTACACCCTCTTTGTGCGGTGCCCGGAGCCACGTCGGACGCGTCCGGCGCCAGCGTCCGGCGCGCACACAGAGAACACTGCCACGTCACCTCTTCAACCGCACCCGAACCCTCGGACGCTCTCGCCGAAAAAC
>JAKNSH010397772.1:0-18666 GCA_027790015.1 Cymbopogon flexuosus
CGAGAAGAAAGGCAACGGCACACCGCCTGTGATGCGTGGCGGCGGCTTTCGAAGGACGGTGGGCCCCACATGTCGGCCACAGAGGGTTGAACGGAAAAATTGCAAGGAAATCGGCGTTTCAATTTTCAAGTCTAGACTAGAGAGAGCGTCGGAGTTTTGAATGGCTGACGGAGCGCAACGGAAGAAGAGTTCGATTGGAAGTTTGAAACTTGCGGTCGACTTCTACCTTGCCGGCGAAGTTAGCGAGCGGCAGGCCGTGGGCTCACGGCAAGTAGATCATCATATGCCTGCACGGGTCGGCACGGGAGCGGCCAGGCTTGCCGGCATCGGCATGCGAGCGCCAACTGGTTTCTTGCACGGATAAGCCATGGATATTCTTGAGGTGATTGCAGTTGCCGGCATAACCTCTGCTTACGTTATGTGCTTGTAACGCCGATAACAGATAACCTCTGCTTACGCTATGCGTTTGTACGCCGATAACAGATCGGCTCCAGCCAGCTCGTGCCGAAATGACTAGGAAGCAAGTCATCTGAGGCCCATCGTAAGCATCGCTGGACTTGCAGATTCACATTCCGGCAAGTCCAGAGCCACCAGTTATGATGCTGAAGCAAAGCGTCCATCCAGACGTCGTGAGCCAATGCTTAGCTGCTACTCAGTAGCAATGTATGCTCGCACTTTATCTCTACAGCACCAGAAAAACCGAGAACGGAAGATAAATAGTCATTGACATGGGAGAATCTGGCCTCTATTCTGGAGTGTGACAAGTCGGGTGTGGAAGCTACGTGCTTCAACTCTAGCAAAGCATGGACGAAAAAGTCAGATGGACAGCCTACGTTTCACGGTATTGGTACAGTTTTCATGTAAACAGGTTACAACTTTAAAAAGTTAGGGCGAACAGGGCTCCCCTAATTCACTTTAGGATTGAAAAGTCCTGGGCACTAGGAGCATAGTGACTGTTGCTTTGTACGATGAACAGTGAAGAAACGAACGGTAAGCTTTTCTATCTCGCTGCAGTTTTCACACCACCCCGGACGGAAGCCGCAGCACTAGTTGCCCACCAAAAACACTGCGTGTGCCACCACAAGTAGGTCGTTAGTCAATGGCGGCTCAATGCTCAATGCTTTCGCGCAAGTGATAAGAAATGCTAGACCATATGTACCTCTTCACATAGTAGTAGCAGAAATCTGCAAGGATGAATGTCTGAACAATTTCGGAGAGAAGCACCATTGAGGGCCACAAACCATAGCCCAGAGCAGTCAACAAACGGCCACGGGTATCCAAAACCTACAAACCAGAGTAATCAAAACTGATATCAGATGGACTGAACACAGAAAAAACTCAAACTCTGAAAAAACACAAATTTATATTTCCTCTATTCCTGAAAACCACAAGTTTCCTACTCCCTCTATTCCAAACTATAAGACGTCTTGGCTCTGTTTTTGCTATGTATCTAGATATAGTGCATAGCAAAAGCTATACCAAAACGTCCTATAATTTAGAATGGAGGGAGTAGTAGACAACCTTGAACTGGAGATACTGTACATAAATATTCATAAGGATTGTCAATCCAAGCATTCTTCGAATCTAAATTTACTAGTAATAAGGACCCAAGTCACCCAACTACCAGTAAAATACTAGGTAACAAATTTCAGCTGAAACCGCAGATACTGAGAAAAATACCATACATCATGGGATAAGGTAGAACAAAATATAGTGCTTCCCAGCATATCTTGCATTGGACACAAACACAGGTGATGATATATCAACAACAAGGAAATCACACCTAAATTAAAAAAAAAAATGCTTTGCTGTTTCACTGCTCATCTATACTCTACGATGTGCTGAACTGTTTTGCATAATTGTGCTTCCATACTGTATTTTTAGCCTCAGATATATTGTAAGTCCTGCAAGGCTGCAACAATATTGTCCATAAACTAACTCATGGGGAAGATATTTGTTCACACTGTACTAACACTAGGGGCTCAGAAATAGATGGGCAAGATGGCCAATTGACTCTTTGGTAAGAAAGGAAAATTGGCATGCTAGTTCTTTTAAAAGAAAACAAAAAAGGGAAGGGAGACAGAAAGAAAAGAACCTGAAGGACCCAGTGTGCACAGCTAAGAAACCTTGCAACACCCAGTGCAAACACATAATGAGCTGTGAACGGCTCAACAATCTGCAGAAAAGAATAGAAATACAATATCAGATAAATACAGTTATTAGATATTTGGATATTGTTTCATGCATGTTTAGATATTTACCTTGGTATTCTGCATCAAGCGCAACTGGGGCAACACTGAAACTGCTTCCAAATAAACACAGAAGGCCCAGCAGATTCTGTTCACTATGTTGTGCGATGTTGAAGGATGAATAAGTAGCGCTAGCACAGCACAAGGCAATACCTGGAAAGGAAAGAGTTAGATACTATGTGTGACCCATAGGAGACACTTAGACAGCACATCAGGGGCCTCCCTTGCCATTTTTCCTTTCAAGAAAAAAGGCAAACAATAAAATGCCCAAAAATAGCCGGCAGCACAGATGCAATTTCTGATCTGAGGTAAAATTCTTTCTGCAAGTTATATAATCAAAGCAGTGATATTGATCATGTCAGACTAAAGTATACATCCATGAATGCTCTTGCTGGCAGTACAAAGTCTAGGTCAAGCAGAGCAGTGTGAAACAACACATAGCCATTTTGAAACTACAACTTTCTGGATCCCATATTTACAATACAGGTTATATTGTACAGAGCAAAAGATAGTAAAAGGTTGCTTTGAAGTTAAGAGACTAATATTGTTCTTACCACATAGTACAAGGCAAAGTTATCTTTGTCCAGCATATATGTTGACCTCAGTTTGAACCGAATCATGTAAATAACAAAAAGAGTAGCTGCAAGTGTAGCTGTATCCAGAATTGTATGGATGTCATACTCCATAACAAAACTGCAATACAACCTAACAGCCAGAAATAATGCGGTCAAATCCTGAGATTTGAGTGACAATCCTGAAAGAGATACACAATTTGTACAAAATTAGAGTAAGAATAGAAATTTAAACATCATGAACCAGGAAAACAAACTAATAAAAGTATCGAGCTTATCTTAGGACCCATTTTCAACATAAATTGATATGCCAGTTTAGTGCATATTCTCAAAATCTAGTCTTGTGTCTTCTAAACATAAATGTCAAAAGTATGTAAGAAGATTCTTAGGCCATCCACATATTGTTACAGCAGGATAACCATTATATAGGAAGTAAATATAGTAATTACAAGCTGATGATGATGTGTATGAACCATACCACTAATATTGTCCATTGCCTATTTTTATATTCCAAAATTTCTAGATTTACGCACCTGAATGAATCTTTGATTTTGCACTAATAAAGCATTTAGTCACATAATCCTTTCAAAAAGTGAACCAGGAAAGGTGCTGAAAGCAACGATTCCATAAATGAGAGAAATGTAGGTACCAAAAGAAACTAAAGCCACCACACTCTGCACAACTGCACCAGGGGATGGTGGTGCATTCTCCCAGCTGATGCAACTTCCCAAATTTGCACAGACAAGAGCAGGTCACATAATTTCCCATCCATATGCCAGCATTTCCATGACTGGAAACAAAGTACAGATTGCCTGAATGGCTACTGATTTGGTCTGGGAAAATGGGTCCTGCATCTTCTCACTCACCACCTTTTTGTTTGGTTTGTGGAATATAATGGTTTGATTCATCACCACCTCATCCCTCATAATTAGTAAGAGGATGAGTGGATACATTCCACAAAATTCATGGCATCGACATTGCCTCATCTAGTATGAAGTGGTTCCAAAAACCAAACAACCCCCAAACAGAACAAAGTTGTTGACTTTCAGCAAAGGAACCCATTGCATCAAGCAGGCACAAGCTCGTACCCACCTCTTGGGCTCACCCAGTCACCCAGTTATATCACCATGGAACAGTTTGAATGAATGCTCACCCAGTGATACCGGCATAGAAAAACATCCTCCCCCAGAAAGCAAGCACATATCAAACTCCTTCAACTGCAGTCCCCACCACAGCACAAGTCGCATGCTAGTATTCAGTTTAAGAAATTAACAATTACCTCGAGCGTGACCCGTCGACGCATACACCCTAAGCGAAACAGCAGAAAAATTATCTACTGCGTCGAGCGAATCAGGCCGGAAATCCACACAAAATCTATCGAAACATGCCACACGACTCGCACTAAATACGAGAATATGCTTTAGCACTAAGAGTAGCAGTACAAACGGAGGACCAGCGGATGCTCAGTCACCACAGACGCGAGGAAAGAAAAAAAAACGTATGGCTTCAGCAATCTAGATCGAAGATCAGCGAGCCCAACGGATCGAGCAGATAGCGCCGCCGGGATGCGGTTATATAGCAGCAAGGTGAGAAGGAAGGGGGGTGGGGGACGAACCGGCGCAGGTCTTCTCCTTGGTGAGCTTGTAGATGAGCACACCGATCCCGAGCGCGTGCGCGGCCTCGGCGGCAACGAAGAGGTTGTCGTGGTCGTGGACGATGAAGCGGATGAAGACGAGCGCGGCCATCCCGGCGACGACGGCGAGGAACGCCTTGACCTTGGGCGGCTGGCGCCGCACCCACGCCATCACCACCGCCACCGGCCTCCGCGGCGAACCCCTCATCTCTCCCCTTCCTCCCCGCTCCCTCGCCGATCGGTGGAGGCGCAGCCGCGCAGAGCTCTGTCTGGTCTGGGCTGGAACCGGTCGGGATGGGAGCTCCGGCTCGTGCACGGCGTGAAGAGGGGAGTCGGAGGACCTGAGCTGGGGGCCTGGGGGGTGGTGAAGTTATGGACGGCTCGGGTCGGGTCGGGTCCGGTCGGGTTGTTGCAGCTGTTTCGATTCGTGGCATTCATGGGCTGCGCCTGTGGGCCCACGCCCCGTAGGCAAGCAAATCTTTTTGAACCTTTTTTTTTTTTGTCTTCCAAACATGACTAGAAAAAATGGATTATAATCTTTTTGTACACCAACTTTGCATAGCTCGTGAGAAATGCTCAGTGTGATGGAGAGTGTGGGAAAATTTAGAATTTAGAAGGGAAGAGAAGGTCTGGGTAAGATGTGTGTGCCTGTGTATTTTTCAGATAAGATACTCGGGCCTTGTTTAGATCAAATATTGTGTCGTACGTATGGAACATTAAATGTTGGTAAAATAAATAACTAATTACACAGATTAGTTATAAATCACAAGACGAATCTTTTAAGCCTAGTTAGATAATGATTGAATAATATTTGTCAAATACAATACCGTGTTTTTCAGACTAGAAATTTAGCATCTAAAACAAGGCCTCGTGTCAGATTATGTCCCAGGTTAAAAATAGGCAGCCAGTGCTTGAGGTTGCTCTCGATCCTTGCGACACGTCGTCGTGGTCTCGTGGAAGCCGTGGGACAGACAGAAGAGCGTTGTGGTTTGGTTCGAGGACAGGCCAGCGAGCAGTGAGAGTCGATGTGGGCAGGGTAGGGCATCTACCCCGTGTTGGACTCGGTGCGGGTGGTTAATGCGCCTCGTGGAGTGGACAGTGGAAGATGGGCGCCACCACGACCACGACCACGACTTTTGCACCGTTGCACGGAAGTAGCCTGCCTCGTGATCTCATCCCATCATCTGCTACGAGGCCGTGCACAAAAAGAGAGAAACACCGCACGATCCACGCGGATGACAGCGACCGGGACCGCCGCCCCGCGCACGGCGCGGAATTCCTCCCGCTGCCGTGCACGGCGAACGCGAGTCGAGAACGCGCCAACGCCCCGCCGGCCGCCGTGCTGCTCGGGGTGCAGTGGATGGACGCGGACGCGGCACACGGGCAAGGCACGGCACGGCACGGAGAAAACAGCGGGCTGGAGTCGCGTGCTCGTGCCGCGTGCGCCGTGCGGTGCCGGCCGAGCTGGTTGGATGGTGCGGCCCCGCGGGCCAGTCTCACGCTGAGGCTGCTGGGCTGGATCCGTGCCATCCGATGGGCCGGCCCCGTCGTCGGCCAATGCTGGGCTGTATTGATGGTCCAATATTCGACGTCCAGTTCTCTCTTACGGCTCGGCAATTTGCCAAGGCCCAAAGTAGCTGTTACCTGGGCCGGGCCGTAGTGATTGTCTCCTCTCACAGAGACGCCACATCTCCAGACGCGCCCGCTACCATGGGACCCACGGAATGCTGTCCCTTCTCCCGCTGGCGGCCGCTAGGCTCGGCTCGGCCGCCGAGCGCGGCCTCCGGACGGACATCGCCATCGGAGCGAGAAGGGGGGAGTTGGTAGAGTCCGTGCACCCGGGCCCCGCTCTCCTGAGGCCGTGCAAGATGGGGATTGGGGAAGGGGAAGGGTGCGAGGTCACCGTCCCCGTCCCCGTCCCCGTCGCCGCGCCGTGTCGTCAGTGTGAGTGAGTTCCTTCGTAAGATTCTGTGTCTTCTCGCTGGATTTACTTACAGCCACTAGCATTGCTTTTTCGAGTCCTTGCAAATCTTCGTGGGGACGGGCGAGACCTGATGTCTCATGCCTAGCGGAGAAGGATCGATGATGATCCATAGGAGTTCCGTTTCCACAGTGTTTCTGTATGGCCGACACGGTAATCGCTGCGAAATGAGGTCATGCGTGCCTTCCTTGTGCTGTTTCGGGTGTACAGTGGAGTGGCTAGTGATCCAGAATTCACTGCAATGCTACATATATTTGTCTGTTGATGTGGTTAAAACAACGCGTCCTGATATGTCAGGTGTTTGTTCTGCAAAAGGGCTGTACGTACCACATTTTGGAATGAGAATTTGTTCGGGATAGTTTGCTCAAAGTCATGGCATTTGGTCAGAGAGAGTGATCAAGTAGGTGCTAGGACGGTCCTGTCCCTTTGGTGGTGCTGTTGATTTCATTGCAGAACCTGTACCTGTACATCTTTGCTCAGATAATCCGGCATGTGCTGCGTTCAGATGGGAGATTGAATCAAAGCGTGTAATGCGAGTAGCTTCCTCGAATACTGCACGAATGAATGCATGACGGGAACATTCCAACTCAAATATTGTGATCAGATGTTGTCGGTGAGGATGTCAGTGTAGCCGGCTCCACTGAATTCTTCAAATGGAATACCTTACTAGTTAATTATCTCCAGAATTGGGTAACCAATAATGGAGGCTCAGAGAAGCTAGAAGCTACATTTACTAGCTAGTTTTAAAATTGGTTTTGTTTTGAAGAGATAGGTGCAATCTTTTTTGGAAGCCTAGTCAATTTTCAACCCTTGTGCTAAAAGCTTGTGGAATGTGGTACTGAGGACCGCTTAATTCAAAATTAAAGTGTCTAGGAGATCATATTTCAAGGCCTAAATATTTAGAATGTCTCCTCCTAATCAAGGCTTTTTTCTTGTCAATCTACATCAGTTGCACGTTTTATAGTTGGAAGGTTGGTAATCCAGGCTGTCATTCAGTGAATTAGTCTGATGGGATGTAGCGATGCCCTGCCCATTCTCTTTTAGTGGCATCTCCTAAAGTTAGTCTTCTTCGTAACGTGAGCAGTAATCATATTCACGAAAGATTCAGGAAGACCAAGTCTTTTGCTAGGGTGCTGCACTATACTGCGGTTTCATCTGTCAGTTACTGATGGTCAATTTCTAGTTTCTTCTGTGTCTTGTCCATTTCATTGATCAGCTTTATCATTGGTGAATCACAATTCCAACTTGAAATTATAGGCTCAGACTTCCAAGTAGGGACTTTGATAGTTTGATTCATCTTGTAGGGTTACATGGAAACTGAAAAATGATTCAGTAAAGAGTAAATTGGGACAAAATTTTACCATGTAAGAACATATATGAGATAATATCACTTGTTGATATATATGTTTTGCTTGTGTACAGTCAGGAGCATATACAAACTGCCACCAAATGTTATTAAGCAAGCGGCTGTCTTGATGTAATTAACCACCATCTATTGATGAATTCTAAGGCGAAAAGGGTTGAGATCTATGTTAGCAAATAAATAGAGGAAAAGGCTACAAACAGAAGTTAGGACTTTGGATTGACACACTTTTCTCCTTGTTTTCTTCTCTACTCAACTGAATTGCAATGTGAAACTAAAAATTCGTCTGATGGTAGATCACTGAGTACTACATTTAAAGTCGTTTTAGAAGTTTCATATTATGTTTTAATAACAAAATGGTAGTATTTGTCATGATAGCTAGTGTATGATCCGCATTAGATGTCTCCTGGAAATGCACATCACAACTTATAGGTTATTTCATAAACATTGGAAGGATGGATAGAATAGACCTATGACCTAGGAAAATATTGTTTTCATCTGCCACTTTTCTTTGAAAAAAGAAAACTTCTGTTTACTACCTTTTACTTTTCAGCACAGAACACACATCACTACCTGGGATAGCAACAGTGCACAAACTCTGAGAGTAACAATTTAACAGATGCAATTGTTATGGTGTGGCCATTTTGTTTGCATGGACATTGTTTCTCTTTTTTTTTTATACAAGATACCTATATTCTAGATGAAATGAGATGATCATTTTTTTTCAACCAAAAGTCTGCCTCTTTTTTGGCAGAACACCTGAGATACAGATTAGCTTCCATGGATTGGATTGTGTTTGTCTAGACTTAATAATCTGCTAAAGTTTCTGTCTTGTTGTGTTATACTTGTTTATATAAATAAGATGCTCTAGTTTTAGCACACAGCATTTCACATATTGAAGTTTCTTGCATATGCAGATTCAGCAGAAGAATGAGTTAGCATTGTGTATCAGAAGATTGCTGCTATTCCATCTGCAGTTGTTAGCATTTTTCTTGCAGACACGGCATAAATTGGCCCCTGTAGGCTTTAGTTGTCCAAAATATATGTCCATTGTTCCCCAGCACAGTATCTGAATAGCAAAAAGTTTTGATTGATTGATGATGCACCTTATTATATCAGCATTCCGAAATATGTATAACTGAGTTGACATTATTTTTATGGTTACAGAGCGTCAGAGCGTAGTCATTTCTTCCTCATGTCGGCAGATGTCTTGAATACCCACAGATTCTTAAGCTGTCCCTTGCTGTCATTTCTAAGCAAAAGTAAGCTGTAAGATGGGTCCTTCTTTTCCCATATTCACTTTCTTGGGAGTTTGGTGGATTAATAAGAAACTCTAATTCTTATCCTTTCTTTGCATCTCGCTGCAGAATAACCATTTTGCTTACAGAATTAGAGTTTCATCTTTTCAACTGAGCTTTTTTATTAGCAAAAGTAAGCTGTGTGCTTTTTGTAGCAAACATGAAATGAAACTGAGCTGGACGTCTTTGCGTTAAAGAAAATAATCAATGCGATGTACCGATTTCTATGTCTCATTAGTTAGTTGCTCTCTTTTCTCATCTGTTGTACTAACTCGATATGTACAAACTCTGCAGAGGCTAAGTTCACCTGTCGATCGTCATGTTGATATCACAGAAGTCTCAGTGAGCTAGGATGCTGACTGCCTGAAGGTTTCAGCTTTCTCATAAATTAGAATGCAACATTTACATCATGGTGCACAATGTTATTATTGGCCCATACACATATGACATATGTTAGATATGCAGCTTGCAGAGCATATGCTGGTTGTTCCTCATGGTTTTATCTGTTACAGTGCACCACCAATGATAAAATGGTTGGTGGCAACAGGGGCGGCAGTGTGGCACACATATATACCCCTGTGGGGAATGGAAGCATTAATACTTAGAGATAATCATACTTTAGTTCCTGTTGCATCATTTGCAAACAAATTGCTGTCTTTAGAAATGGATAGCTAACTAAAATTGTGAGCTAATCTATCTGCAAATATGGTGTTGTTCATTTCAGTAAGATCATATTAATTATTATATCTCTGTGCCATATTTGAATATTGAAGTACAATAATCAGCTTAGTCAAGGATGTTGACACATCTCATTTTAGTGAACATGAATATCGACTCTAGTAGTACCCCATGATGCTGCAGTGACATTGGTAACTGTTTTTTTAACAAGGGCTTAACACGGTACAGTTTAATACAGGTCAGACTAACTCTTACTTCCAGATTACTCTAAAGTACCCAAATCACCATCACTTTCTACATCAGCAAATAGAAAAGCATGGAAACCACAGGACAATTTTTTTTGTGAAATTGCACGGAGCTATACATATATGCGGGCAGACATCCTTTGCAGTTGCAATGGAGCTTTCACAGCCCTTTTGTCTGATGATTGTCTGCGGAGTTTGGTGGCTCACAGCATATATAAAATGCAATAGAAGCTTATTGGTAGCCTTGTTAACTCAGTGCTTAATCTAGTACAAGCTACCAGCTGAGTAAATTGATCAATGGGGAGACAGCCGTGCTGCGACAAGCAGGGGGTGAAGCGAGGGCCATGGACAGCGGAGGAAGACAAGAAGCTCATTAGCTTCATCCTGACACATGGCCGGTGCTGCTGGCGGGCAGTGCCTAAACTGGCAGGGCTGCTTCGTTGCGGCAAGAGCTGCCGTCTGCGGTGGACTAACTACCTTCGCCCTGACCTCAAGCGTGGCCTCCTCAGCACCGCCGAGGAGCAGCTCGTCATTGACCTCCATGCCAAGCTCGGAAATAGGTAACTAACTTATACTGACTTGCATGGTATAAATAAACACGGTGCATGGATGCATATACTCCATTTTGTATGTTAATCCATCTTCTGTTTGTGCTATGGTAGAATACTATTTGCATCAGTTCTTTGGCATGGGTGAATTCCCCTGGTTAAGTTTTGAAGTGCTGAGGAAACCGCAGAAGATGTTGATGGAATACTTGGCTAAGAGTAGCTAGCTTATGTGGTGTAAGTCTACACAAAGTGTAGCAGCACTACTTACTGTAAAATGACGCCACAAAGTTTAGAACCAACTGAATTCATTGCAATTAATAGTAACAAAGTCACTTGCACGTGGTATTGCTGTGAAACCCCCTGGTGCTCCATGTCTATCAACATAGGCAAAGTTCAATCGAAACAATGTATAGTTTTTTTTCCTCGAATAACAATGTATAGTTTTGAGAGAAATAAATCCTGCAATACAAAGATCAGTTAATCAAGTTTACCTAGAGTTTGAAAAGCAGTGCCTTTTGCATCTCACATATTATAACCCTATCTATATATTGGTATGATTTCTTACCTTCTTTTTTATCCTTGTCCCTTGGTTGTTTCATGCTTTCAGTGCTCTTGCAAATGGCAAGTTATCTCAAAAACAACAAATACTATCGCTATCTTTTTTTAGTTGCTGCACTTGAATTGATAGTTAATGATACACCGATGTGAACTTCATACCTTCATGTGAGTTAAATAGCGCATAGCACACTAGAATTGAAGGGCAATAGTAATAGCACCACTCAGGTCGTTCTCAACCTCTTCAGTTGTAGTGCAAACTCCAGTTCTAAACCTTGAAGCATGCAATTGCGAAAATAATGGAAATTTTTAAATTTATGCGTTTGTTTCAAACTCAGCTGGCTGAAAAATCAGTGGAAAGGGTTAGCTGCTCCTTTCTGCTCACGTGCTTCGTTCTCCAGAAACAAAATATTACAACCGCTTTATGTGCTCCTAATGACTTAAACCTATGCAGATGGTCCAAGATTGCTGCCAAGTTACCTGGGAGAACAGACAATGAGATCAAGAACCACTGGAACACGCACATCAAGAAGAAGCTCATCAAGATGGGCATCGACCCGGCCACGCACCAGCCTCTAGCCAACTCCAAGGCAGCTTCCTCACAGTCCACAGGTACAGACGAATCTGCTAAATCCAGCGACTTCAGAGAGGAGCTGAGCTTGAAGGATGACAGCCATAGGGAGGTTCCACTGTCCACTGATTCATCAGAGCAGTCCAGCTGGCCAGAGTCAGGCAGCAACGGCTGTGATCAAGACCCTGAACTGCTGGCGAATTGGCTGTCGGAGACAGACCTGTCGATGGATGAACCATGGCTGAATTTTATGAGCAACAACGATGAACTTGGCAATGTCGAGGGGACGTTGCCATGGGATGGAACAACAGACTGGCTGCTAGACTACCAAGACTTTGGCATGTGCAGCTCAAACTCGGTCGACAATTCAATGTTCCACGCCTCAAATGAATCAAACTTGTAAACATCGGAGAAAGGCTGTCCAATTAAAAAATGGAGAAAGGCAGACTGCAAGTTTGAGCGCACTGCACAGCTCCCAGTATAGAAAATAGATACAATACTTGCACGAATAAGATTGTGAAAAGAGATAGGCATGGGGCGAATTTAGAGCCTAGAATAGTGATACCTTGCCCTTAAAAGTAAGGGGTTTGTATTGGTAGAAACATAATGATCGAATCATGCAAGGCATCCTATGAACAAAGTTAGGGTATATGTGACACGTGGGGTCATGCTCAGCTGGTTTCAGCTTTGAATTTCCAACTGAATAAAATAGCCTATTTTCTGTGCAAGCTAAGGCTGTGCTCTGATATCTCCCTGTTGCTGTCCCTGGCAACTGTGGAGCAATTACAGAGTTGAGAACATGTTATGTTAGTGACTCGCCGTCCTTCCGGCAGTCAACTCACCATCCTTCCAACATCAGATTCATCACACAGGCTCAGAATTTTGATGTGCATAATGTGGACTTATTGTTGGCGAAGTATCAGCCAACGTCTAAGTTTATTCTTGGGTAAGCTTAAGCAGTTGCACAACAGAGATGAAAGGAACAAGATGCCTGTGACTGTACATGGATCAGCCTGCCTGGATTCTGCAACGAGTAACACGACAACCATTGCATAATCCAGTTTCCATGAAGTGAACGTTCAGAGGCTAAAGGTGTCCTTGTTCCGTTGTCGTCCATGTCACTGACAAAGATGCAAGACCTTAAAGAAGGGCTCAGTGAACCAACCATCTGTACAGCGTACGTTTATAGTCACGTATTGCTGACGTCTTTCTTCCAACTTTGATGAAATGCCAGGAGAAAACCAAAGCCGTTCTGAGAAGCTGACTCTCAGTGTCCCCTTCATTGGTGCACTGAACTTTGTATCCCTGCCTTCGGTCAGGGTCCTAGCAGCTTCTTGCTGCTAATCAGTGAATGCTTGTTGTCAAAAAAAAAAAAAAAAAAGCCGTTCTGAGAAGCTGACTTCCTTCCAAGCTCACCAGGCGGGTGAAGCCTTGCGTACAAAAAGGCAGGTTTGTTGCGTGATCCTGATGATCACAGCACTACCTTGTTTCTTTGAACTTCTCCACTGCACTGACGGTGATGGGAACTCCTGAAGAATTTGGAAACCCCTATCGCTGAAAGTCTGTCTCAAGTACTCCAGATAAATTCACGGATAGGGTCGCGGGAGTCTGTTTGTAGTGGCGCAGTTAGGTCACCTGTTATGTGCTGACGAGGCTTCGTGAAATATCAGGAGGACATGACTGTATTCTTATAGTCATGAAAATACTTGATGGACATGAGTACATTCTTGAACATATGTATAACCTTAACCTTAAGCTTCAAATATATTCTGGATGACTCCAAGTGAGAAATGGAAACAAAAATTCCTTTCACCCCTTTTATCCACTGATTAACTGAATTAAACCCATTTGGGTGTGACTAAGCAAGGGAACTTCCAAAAACCGTCAGGAATTATTTGAGCCGACAGGAATTTTAGCCAGCCTGGTAGTGCTTGGGCCATTGATTTAGTTGAAATCCAAGACTGAGTTTGTTTAACCAATTTGACCATATGCACTTGATATTTTCTGTTACGGAAATGTACGTTTGGCTTTACCAATGGATTGGTCCATCACTTTCTCATTCCCCATCTTTTTCCTAGCTATTTGGTTTGCAGAATATGGAATTTGTTGATCCATCATCATTCACCCCTGACAGCCACATGATTAGTACGCAAAATCAAACTCTTATGAAGCAAGACTAAACACGGGATGAACCTTTATATCAAGAATGTGCTGATTTTATTCTCAGAAAAAAAAAAGTGCTGATTTCTCACTTTTTCAGACCAAATGCCTCCTAGCTATTAGTCAACCCAGTTAAAATACTACCGGAGTAGTAAAGAGACGTATATACTCCATCATCGATCGTCATCACAGGTATGATTGTACGCCGCAAGCCGCCATGACAGAGACTGGAGTAGGCCGGCGGCGGGTCGCCATCCTGGGGCGTAGCGTAGGCGCTGAAACGCTTGGTGAGTCATTGTTCTTGCTTTGAGACGGGGAGAGCGTGACCTGCCAATCAAGTCAAGTTGCAGTCATGTCGTCCAGCCTCTGCCTCTGCCTGCCCCTCGGAAAGCTGTGGCTGTGGCTGCTGGTTGTTCTTGAATCTTGGTCACTGTGCTGTGGTACACTGGTGGGCGTTTCAGGCTTTCAGCTTCCAGGAGTTTGATCGGGCAAGATGGAGATTGGAGAGAGTAGTCAAGGCGGGAAAATGATGATGCTGATGCAGTGTGTGCTCAAGATGACGCGAGCCAAGATTCATGGCTGCTTTTGTCGCGTTTGGTCTTTCAGTCCAAGCCCATCCTCTCCGGCCCAGCAGCCCACCACCAGCTACTCTCCCTCGCGTGCTTCTCGGGCGCGTCTCCAGTTCCAGTGGCGACGGGTGAGCGCCCTCCGTTCCGCCGCCGCCCTATACCAGGTGGCCAGGTCTCCAGCTTCGGTTACTTCGCCGGCGACGAGCACCCACCAGGTACGCTCACCCGTTCTCTTCCGTTCCTGCTATGCGAAACCGAGCACCCAAAACCTCGCTTAAGCTATTCGTATTCGGATTTGATCTGATCTGATCCAGTTATGAGAGTAATATACATGCGTTATGACTACAAATTTCGATTTTCTTCTTGTATGATATGATGCAAAATATAATTTAGTGTAATGCGTACACCCATGTGCTTTACTGTGTTTGCCCCCTGGTAGCGGCAGGAATGGCCGATGGGTGCCTAGTTGCAGAGTTTTCGGTCTGCAGGAATGGCCAAATTGAAATGGATTTTATTACTACTATATATATATTCTGTGCTAATCATGCCAGATGAAATGTAGGCCTTGTTCTCTTCCCACCTTTGAAATTGAAATTCCCCATCACATCACCGTCACATCAATCTTTAGCCGCATGCATGGAGCATTAAATGTAGGTAAAAAAAGTAACTAATTACACAGTTTGGTTCTAAATCACGAGACGAATCTTTTGAACCTAGTTAGTCTATGATTGGACAATATTTGTTAAATACAAACGAAAGTGCTACAGAAGTTCGGAATTCCACTTTCTAGCCCTTTCCAGGGAAGAGAACAAGGCCGTAGTATATGAGTTGGGATATAAATGCTTCGTATCTAGACATATCTGTAATTCGTCTTTGGTTTTTGACTGTTGCAGAGCCTAGAGGAGTCATTTCTTATATTGGAGAGCCTCCACTCCTCCCCCTTCTACACCATCTCCATCCCTGTAAACAAGATGGCACGTAAGTCCGCTCTCTCACTCGTGAGAGATCAGGCGAAGGTGGGACCGCTGAAGCGTCTGACTCTGAGCTCGTCCAAGACTGCAGGGCGGAACTCGTCCGGGCGCATTACCTCTTACCACCGTGGTGGAGGGGCCAAGAGGTTGCAGAGGAAAGTTGATGTGAAGAGGGGCACCTCTTCCCTGGGCATTGTGGAGCGGATCGAGTATGACCCGAATCGCTCCTCTAGCATTGCTTTGGTGCGCTGGGTCCAAGGGGTGCATTTTCGCCGCCCCAAGGCTCCTCAAGAGTTCAGCACCAAGCCTCAGATACTGGAATCTGTCACTGCTGATGTCTCTGGTAGGTTTTCGCTTTCAGCATTGTCTGGTAGAGTGCATAAGGAAAAGGAAGCTTCTGCACTGTACTCTTCTCTGGGCAATGGAGATACTGAATCTGCTAAATCTGGTGGGAGCTTACCTAGGATAGCCTTAGCTGGTGCCAAGCCTACTTTCTTCGCTCAAGTCAGAGGAAATGAAGAAGGAAAACATACATTCTCTCTTTCTGGAATTCATAAATGGGCAACAGATGATGTGCTTTGGACACACAGAATGAAGCGTCATGCTGCTCTCTCTTGGCAAAATGATCTGAAGAAGAAATATTTGGTTCAGACACTGGCAAGCCGCTTCGGTAGCTTGGCAGTAAAGTCTGTTGGTATGAGTAAAGGGTCAAAAGGAAAGGGTGATCTTGTGCCAGTGTCTTATGTATTGGCCAGTCACCAATGCATGCCAGGTAGTACAGTGATGAACTATGATTCCTCGAAATCTTCTAAGGGTCCAGCCTGTTCGTCGTATTCCTCATCTAATCAGTTTGATATAATTGATCTCAACTCAAAGGTTGGAAATTGCATACCACTAGCGAATGCAAGAATTGGAACATGGGTGCATGATATTGAATGCCGTCCCGGTCAGGGTGGGAAGATGGTCCGAGCAGCTGGTACATATGCTAAAGTTGTCCAGGAGCCAGGTGCACAGTGTGTTCTGCGCCTTCCTTCAGGTGCTGAGAAGATTGTCGATTCCAAATGCCGTGCTACAACTGGTATAGGAGTAGTCTCCAATCCAAGCCATGGCACACGCAAACTAAGAAAGGCAGGGCATAGCCGGTGGTTAGGCAGACGCCCTGTTGTCCGTGGTGTTGCTATGAATCCTATGGATCATCTCCATGGTGGTGGCGAGGGGCGTACCAAAGGAGGCAGGCCTTCGGTTTCTCCTTGGGGAAAGCCCACTAAAGCAGGGTACAGGTCACCAAGTGTGGCCAGCCGTAAAGCTTAGTGTGCTGTAACAAAGGTCATATGGAATGGCCTTATTTTTTTGTTTCGGATCTTGTAGTTGAGGAAAATAAGAAACAGATGTTGATGGTAGAGGGAATTGGGATACATCATCTTGGTTGTGATGAGGTAACAGACAACAAAGAATGATGTTTTTAATGCACTGTTTGTTAGTATACTATACTTATTTGTCCTGAAAATCCATGGTATCTAAGGTTTAAAATTTGTCCCAAATTATATGGTATTCTGGATTACTCAACTCCATCAAGGTGCTCCTTCCTTTTAAACCCCATCCATTTATACATGCCTTTAAACACTATCTTCCCTCATGCAAATTTGTAGCAGAAATCAAGACATGTCTAAACGCCTTTTAAACTATGCCGTAATAGGAAATTAAGCAAGTTAACAACCAAATTAAGTAATTATTGAGTGGCAGGTTAGTCTTATATGCTAGACTTCTTGTTTAGTCCTAAAACTGTAGCTTGTCTTTCAGGATGAGGGGAATATATTTCTCTTGTTCTTTTGGCAGAAATTTATGGATTTCCGCTGTGATATCTTTCGCCCCAATGTGATACATCATGTTTCATGTTTGGTCAGACCTCATTAGTGACTTCCTTTCTTTATTCCTTTTCCTCATTATCTTACGGCAAATTTGGTTGTGGGTGCCAGCTGCCACCCTTCTGATTGAGAAGGGATGTTCTTGTGATCTTGTCTTTTAGGCTAAGGCATGTTGATATATTTTGTTATTTCTCTTTATTTTTTTTTCTAATATGTTGTCATATTGTTTATATTGGAAATATCGATGATGATCAATACGATAGTCTAACTTCTGTGTATTGCAACGAAGGTTTTGTAACACGAACCAATAAATAAATAATGTGTGTGGCCAACTTTTATATAGAGTACTTACTATTCTAATGACTATTAATACAAAATATGAACATATGATAATTTTTATTTTCTAACTCTGTTTTCTTATCATGTACTTCGCCCATGAATTGGATCTTTCTCCTGGTCTCTTCCTGCTAGCCAACGCCACAGCAACCTTCTTTGCCTGTGGTCTCTACTCCATATTTCTCTGCTTGTATTTTCATCTTCAAGTGACTGTTCAATTGACAAGAAACATCAAGTGCTAATTTCGTTAGTAAGGAGATTATAGATAGTGTACTATTCAAGCACAGTTAGTATATATTTTTTTTATATATTTTGCCAAATTCTAAAAAAACTACAAATTCCTTAACAAATAAAATTTATAGTTATTTTAGAACTAAGAGTAAACCCCTCAAGATTTTTTTGGATACTCTCATTCATTCCCTAGAAATGAAACCATACATGCCCCACCGGTGTAATCCTTTTTTTTTTGTTTTTTTTTGTTCATTAGTGGGGTGGGTAAGCTTAGGCTTATCATCACATACCTTTTTGTGTTTGTTAAACTGCTCTCCTACTTAATGAAAAACGTGCTCTTGCACGATATATACATTTTTTTTGAGAATCATATATAAATTATTATTATTTTTGAGCAACATATAAATTATTAATTGAAAAAATAAAGTAATTTTGTCCCCAGTCCCATTGATCTTCATGGGCCATGCGGAACGAGTAACCAAACGACGAGTCTTACCATCGTGAATAATGAGTTCCTTTGGAAAGAGATTAAAAACCACGGGCCACCAGCCCACCACGGCCCCAGGGCTCACGCCTGCCGGCCCTTTTTTTTTTTTTTTTTGCTTTTTCTTTTAGCACACCTCGCCGTGTTCTTGGGTTGTTGTGACAGAAAATTATCAGAGAGCTCGTGCATGGTTCTTCACTTCTTCCGAGAATAATTTACATACATAGATAAATCGGCGATGCCAGACTGCCAGTAATAAAATACGTATAGTGTATAGTATTCGTAGATGCAAGGCTCGCAATCGCAGGTGGCGCGTGGCCGGCGTGACGCGAAGAAAACAAGAATACGCGTGTGCAG